>JAHZMT010000604.1:0-30580 GCA_027743785.1 Sinhomidia bicolor | reverse complement strand
AAAATTGACTTTTGTATAATATAAGTTAATCAAGACAATCATAACGACATACCTTTCAAGGATAAACGGGCACAGAAAGATGATGATAATAATAATAATACGTATGACATGATAAGTACTTGTCCATCCATAGCGAGGCATGTTTAATTATTCATAGACTATTCTATAGTTGGTAAAAGATTGCTCTTTTCTTTCTCAGTTCATTTCAATCAAAGATAATTTAACTGTCTAATATTTCCAATGTATGAAAACCACTTTTTTCTACGTAAACTTGTCTTTCTACTAACTCATATTTTTATGGTAATTGCTAATGTCCTAGTTATTATTATTCTTGTATTTTAGCATGCTTTAAGTCACTTTGTCATATGCCATTCTTAATTTATTATTAAAAAAACAAAGTGTCAGAACTCCTGCTACTCAAGTCATTATTTTAAATTTCACTTACGAAAATATTAGCAGCAATAGCAAACAATGTTGAACAGAAGCATTTTTTCCATTCACTTTTGTACCCACCCAAGTCACAGTACTTAATTTTTGATACTCAAGATGGTTTTTAAAGGACTAATAACAATATGTCGTTGTACTTGAAAAAATTAAGATGTATAAAACGAGTTGCCTTTAAAAAATATATGTACATATATGCTCAAGTTGATATTTTACGTGTCGAAATACGAACGAATACATTTTATAATAACCTTTTACGTAGTGGTTCTTCCAATCTCCGACATCAAAAAGTGCATAATTATACGGCGTTCCACTTCATTACTTTACACAAAATACAATGGTTGCAGACTATACACACATATAGCATAGTACATTTACAAAATTTCTTTTTACGTTTATATCTTGACTGGGTTGTGTAGCAATGCGGTATAGATATGTACTGAAGTGCACCAAACACCATTAGCCACATTCAAAAAAGCAGTACGCAAAAGCCCCTTTACAGCAACAACATTTCCTCTCTTATATTTTTGTCGGCTTTCTTTCTCCTCTCATGTTTTTACATCTTTCCAGTTACTAGTTGCCAATAATGTTCCATCATGCTTTTTCAAGGAGCGAAATAAGAATAGTGTATATATACAACATTTTTTAAAAATTCCCCTAGTCTTGTTTGCTTTAAAGAAAAGTGAAAACTTGGTAAATTTAGGTACGTAGTTTGATGAAAAAAGCGAACAAAAGGCCGGTTTTTGCTATAAAATGTACATGCAATAGTAAGTTTGTAAATTAGAGAAAACATTCCTTTTTATTTAAAAGAAAACAAAAATTTCTTTTTTGCTTTCTCAACTTTTCCTGTACACAAAGTGCTTTTCTCTTTGAATTTTTCCACATTCTTGCAGCGCATTTTCATAAAAAGTTTTACTACATTTTTTTCTCATTCCCAACATGTAAGCGTATACAACGGAAGTATTAACTATATGTTATTGTAGTGCAGCAAGACTTTGTATTTAGATTTTTGAGCAGGGATACCGAAAGGAAGCAAAAAGAAGCATCTTTTAAATAAACATGCATTTCCTCTCTTTCGGAAGAATTTTCATTTTGACAGAACTCGACTTGTTTTACCAACTCTGTGGTTTTCTCTCTTTCCTCTTTTCCTTTTCCCTCTCAACCAACCGACCAACAAAATCTTAATGTTTAAATAAGGATGTACATTATATCATTTGAATCTGGGAAAAAAATTGAGAGCTGTATGAATTTTTTAGTATTTTATAATACGTGCATGTAACGTATATACATAAACACAGCAACTGCGTATAATATACAAATATTGGATTATAGACAGTTCTATATAGACAAATAGGTAGGCAAACAGATATGCAATACTTTATATATTATTTGCGTTGTTGTTTGCTTTCAGGCTTTGGAAAAGACATGAAAATTGTGAAAAAGTGGACAAACAATCCATATGTATATATTTTTGACAGTAATTAAAAGTCACTGTGAAAATGTAGTACATATTTTTGATATCTGTCAATATTTTATTGTTTTTCTCCTAAAATTTTACCTTTCTTCTAAAAGTTCCAATTATACTATTTATGAACACAACAACCATATACAAGACAACAGTGTTGTTGCATTATTTCTCAAGTTATCGAGAATTTTAATCAGCATAAAACATCAATATAAATCATCTATGAAAGGAGGAGTTGCTGCTGCTGCTCCAAACAATAACATTGATTAGCTCTCTCTCTCTCTCTTCCAACAAAACTTTTGTTTTTACCAGAAAATGAAATTTTGAGAAAAAGAAAATGAACATGTATTTTTCTCCACATACCTATATGCATGCTTATTTGGACCATGTAAAGCTTGCTGACGCATCAACGTCTATAAATATTATTATTATTACTACACTTATTATAAAATTTTCAAGCAGTACCATGTAGCCATAATAATATGAAGAAAACCACATATTGTAAAAGTGAGACTTACATGAAAAAGGCCTGGAAAAAGTAATCAGCAGGTAAAAGTAAAATTCAAAAAGAAGAGTGGCGTGGCATCATCGTCGTCAGTACACACACACAAATATATGTATAATATATATATTGTCTATATATATATATATATGTATATATATATATATACCTATAGCCTTTTACTTATCTCCGCGTAATGAAA
This sequence comes from Sinhomidia bicolor, assembly GCA_027743785.1. Lineage (NCBI taxonomy): Eukaryota > Metazoa > Arthropoda > Collembola > Entomobryomorpha > Entomobryidae > Sinhomidia > Sinhomidia bicolor. Next base: position 27,967 of record JAHZMT010000604.1, on the reverse strand, counting down.
ATACACGCCTCATCATTTATAATGAAGTAAATGAGCCATAGCATTACTTCCTTAATTTTTTACCTTACTTATTTCTCCAGAGAGTTTACATGTTTTCTCTCAAAGTTTTTAGACTACGGCGAAAGCAAAGCATACCCTCTTTTCTCTTTTGCGATGTTATTGTGTTATCCGGAAAATCTACACACTTTATTCCTATCATCCTCCTCCTGCCATTTCCGAGCGACCAACCAACCTTCAAAAATTGAGTAATTAAGACTAAAGCACTTTTTAGTTTTTTTTCTCCTCTACACAATAATAACACAATCAGCTCCATTTTCTGCTCTACTTTTTTGAGTCTTTTTACCTGTTTCGTGTACATGTATATAGATAGGTACATATGTATTATGTGATTGTTTTACAGCTTTATATAACACACGCTTGTGTTATTGCATGTATCCTTATTCCAGCAGATGGGTCCTACCCAAAACTCTTATGTGTGTGTGTAGTACATTAACCAGGCATTTTTTTCTTTCAATGTACAGAACACAGCCATACATACATTGTTTGGTAGTTTTTAAAAAAATTATTTTTAGCAGTGGAGTGTTGGTGCCTACAAAAACTGAGAAAATTGCTATTATAGACCGCCAGAATAAAAGATAGTGCTCATGCTCATGTCAGCTTTGTCATGCAACAAAAAGGCGTTCCCTTTACGGTACGGTTTATTTAGAAAGCATATTGGCTCACGATATCGCTGGCGCATGTTACTACAAAGTACCTTTTTTTCAAGGGACGGAAAGGAAATGAAATAAAACCTTTTTTCTTTTGTGTTTGTTTTTTCCTTGACGTTCATTGGAAATTCAGCAGTTTGTTGTTCGGCGTGTTGTAGCTCACAATAATAATAATAATATTTTTTTGTCATGCATGTTCAAACATTTTAAAATTGCAACCCTTAAACATTTTATATATTAGCATTACAATGTCCTTTTTTGATGTGTTGAAAATATACATAACACGCACGAGAAAAGGGTAAGATTTTTTATGCTGTTTGCGGTATGTACAAACGCGAACGACGCCACATTTACTTTTTAAAAATCCCTGCGTACTGTATTATTCCTACTTGGTTATCAACCTACCTTCATCTTGCCCCATTATACGTATTCGCACGTAAAACACCTTGTTCCTATCCGGTTGTACTTTGTTTAACTGTAAGTTACGACAATTTTAACCTGAGTGGTTGTTAGTAAACTCGGATGGTAAATTAGAAAAATGTGGTTCATGAATAAACTATGAGAAAGGAAAATGAAAGGTGTAAAATTTTGTCCCGTTCGTTCCTTGTCCCCATCACCATCATCATCATTATTATTATTACTCTGCTTCTTTCATATTTGAGCCAATAATAAAACGTCTCTTGCAACAATATTGTAAAAAGTGAAAGGATAGCACTTAAAGCATGATAAAAGTCACGTAAAAGTTCAGCAGAGTAATGTCTAATGAAAATGCATGGAAAGGCAACTGTCCTCCAAGTTGACATCTCAACTCGTATACATTCATAATCTTTCGAGTCCCTCAGGAGTTGAATGAAACGCTAAAAAGTATGAGTAGCAGCAGCAGCAGACTGGCTGCATGGCATAGCATGCTGTTTCTTTTTATGTGCACGCTTTCGGTGTATGTATGTATGTATGGTTGTACAAACGTTTTTCCTTTATACAAACGAAGATAGCAGAAGGAGCATACGGTTGGATAAACTAAATGGGAATAAGAAATCGTTGATTGTAATAATAATGTTAAAGTAGAAAGAAAATGTGTATGTACTTAAAATATGAGAAAGAGTTGAAATAAGGAAAAAGTTCCCTTTTTCATTTTTTTCCTTTCTCGTCGAGTATAAAAAGTCTCTCATTTTGACTACCACTTAAAGCATTGAAAAACATACAAGTACACACTATACACACACACTCATGGAGAGAGAGAGATCTCGACAAGCCCAAAAAGTAAAGTAATCATTTTACAGGTACATCACATCGTAGTAGTAGTAAAGAGTGGGGGTTTTTCCACCTATCTTTTAATAACCTGAAGACAAAGTACACATGAAGCTTTCCTCTTCTCCTTTCATATCTTATAATCAAGATAAAAGTTAAGAAAAACTCCCTTTTCCCCATCTTGCCTTTCCCAACTTTTCTTTTATATTTTCTTCTCGTCTTCACTTTTTAACCTGAACGACGACTTATCGTACATGCATTCATTTATATTAAAAAATGTTATATGCACACACTTTTCTACCTTATACGGATCTTTGAAAAAGGCTTTTTCCTCGCTTACTTTTTTTTATCTTTGATAGTAATAATAATAATAATATAACGTTGCATACCAGATGCAAATATATTAGGTAAGTACTTAAGAAGGTTATATAAAATTTAAATGGCATGTGGAAAAAGGTAAGACGCTTTTTCGTCTCGCCCTTCTCCTCCTCCTCCTTCTTCTTCTTCTAAAACTCTCGACATGGCTTATTTCTTTCTTTATTTTCTTTCAAAAGACAAAAAGAGAAAAGAAAAAGAAGGTAGAGAGAGAGTAAAGACATATAGAAAATATATAACGTGTTTATATACACCATATATACCTAGTGGATATGAGTGTGTAAGTATATATCTCTACAACATGTGCGTATGGTAAGCATGTACACTCACTCACGTAAAGTTTAATTTTGTTCATTCTTTCAAATTAAATACCCTGGAATGAAAAGTACTTGGCGTATCGTTTTCTCGTATTCCTTCCTAATAATAATATAGCATCCCTCGTTTCCAACAAGCCAAGTACATGCACACACATACATACATGAGGAAAAAGAAGAAAAAGAGAGAAAGAAAAAGGAGGCAGCCCAACCATATAACCTTTTTGTAGGCTGATGTTGTAGTCATCATACTCCCAGAGGAGAAAAAAGAAAAAGGAAAAAGGGAGGAAAAGACGTCAGATAATGAAGAAAGAAATGGAATAAGGCTTTTTGGATGGGACACCAAGGAAAAAGCAAGTGAAGAAGATGAGAAAAAGAAAAGAAGAAAATTTTGAAGAAAGATGAGTATACTGCTGTTGCTGCTGCTGCTGACTCCCCGTGGCTACAACCTGAGAATATATGAATATGAAATGTGCCTTATACACATTACCGTTACACATGCCATGCCCCGTAAATATTATTATCAAGAAGAGGAAGAAGACGCTGCTGCTGCTGCAATATATACTACTACACATTCGTATATTTATACAACGAAAGAAAATGAAGAAGGGGATTAGGTGGTCCCCTTCCACTTACTTTCAGATAGCGAAATTTTTCATGCATACCTGAAAAAACATGGCGTGCCCGGAGAAGAAGAAGCACTTTTTCTCGGAAATTTAATTGAGATGCTCCATAAGCAAAAGATATTAAGTTGGCCATGGGAAGTGAGCTATCCAGAAACTCACTCTGTATATAATATACCTACCTATTTGATTACTCTAATGGACAATGATATCAAGCTAAGGAATATGATTATATAGATATTTATCTAATAGCCTGTATATGTCTTAATGGTACACACACACACACAATGTATGTATGTATGTACTTCAGGTTGGGCTGTTGTGTAGTACACGTAAAAAATAATTTGCAGAGAGTATGGCCAAATAAAAAGGAAATGGGTAGTCAGGCAAGGTTTTTTCTTGGTTACTTTTTGAAAGATGTAAACAGACATGGTCTCAATATCCACAGAAAAAAGAAAGAGAAGAACATGTAGGAAAACATGATCATCATCATCATCACCACTAGAAGAGATGGAAGAATGTATATGTACTCAACAAACTCAATATGAAAATAAATTGAGAAGCTACTTTTTCATGGGAAAGGCCTTCACCGTGTAGAAAACTAAATTAAAGAACGAATGCCTTTTTCTATCTTTCATTTTAACTTTCCATGTGCATGATGATGTCGCTTTAGGTTGAATATTTTCATGTAGTATAAAGAAATGAGAAAAGAAGAGAGAATAGGAAAATTTCTCATTACGAAATTACTTTATATACTACTGTACAGTGTACACGTATATACACTAGACGCTGGTTACTTACTCCACAACAAGATGTTTTTGTCGACTCGCAGAAAAAGAAGAAGAGCATGATGATGATGATGTTGATGAAGGAAAAACTTCCAAGCAATGCATGCAATGATGCAAACAGAAAAATAACGCTAGTGTCTTTTATATTTTAAAATAAAATACATTTACTCGTAAAATACTTTTACACAAAAAGTTTACCATGCAAAAAATACAAGGGAATGTATTAATATAAAATGTAATATAGCCTTCGCCTTCCCATGTTGTGCAAAGAATGGAAAGTTTCGGAAGAAACAACAGTTCTAGAAAAGGATAAAAAGAAAAAGAAATTTGAATGGGTTGAGGGAATGAGAGAGAGAGAGAGAGAGAAACAAGTATAGGGAGACTTTTCCATCCAAAATTCTTAGAAGATGAGGAAAAAGTTGCTTCAGGATTCTAAATAAAAAGTTGGCGACAGAGAAAGAAAAAGGGATGAGGAGGCTTTTTCTCAACTTTATGTATCAGCAAAAAAGGAAAAGTCTGCTGAATAAAAGAATGTGTATGTGTACACGATGTCGACGACGACGACGACGACGTCGTGTGTACATATAATACCCTGAAAAAAAAGATGCTGTGAGACACATGCCGAGGAATGTGAATGAGCAGAAAAAGTTATTCCATGACCCTTTTACAACAACTTATAATAACAGATACCTATAAAGTACATGCATACATACATACATACATACATTTTATGCTCACTGTGGAAAAAGTACACATTCATTTCATTAACATGGTTGGAGACATCGCATAGAATCTCCTTCAGACTTTTTTCTCTCTTTTTTTGCTGTTTTATTCTGTCTATATAAATAGTATATAGTAATAATATAGCACAAGGCAAAATGAAGAATGGGGTTGTAGATGAAATGATGGCTGCTTCAAAAACTCTCTCTCTCTTTCTCCCTTTTTCTCCTTTTTTCTTTTTTTTCCTTTCTCTCCTTTTGAATTAAACAAAATATGTAGTGGGAGAAGAAGTATCAACGAAAAAGTAAAAAGAAGTAAAAAGAAAAGTTGCTGCCAGAACCAGAGATTTTTCTAATGGAGGAAGCAGAGAGAAAATTACACTCTTGTCTTGTGTCTGAGAAACAAAAATAATATAGATGACTGCTATACTAAAAAAAATTCCAACCATTTACACACTACTACCACTGCTGCACTGTGTTATAAAATGTACAAAAATACGTATGTAGTCCTCTTAACTCTTTTATATGAATGTACTTTAGTTCTTATGTATAATGCATGATGAAGATTGTGATGATGATGATGGTTGGCTGTTGCCTTGCATAAATGAGAAAAAAAGGATCGATACATGAATAGTTAGAAAAAATTCCAGCTTATATATTTTTCCATGTTTCTTTTCATCATTCATCCAAAAAAAGCAGTTCATAACTGACATTCGTCGGCGTGATATGTGATTTGTGTGCTACGTTTTACGCTATATAGTAGTATAGTATAGTAGTCTATCTGAATTTTATTTTATTATGAGATTTTTCTGTCGACAATATTTTGATCTAAAAATGCGATATTTAATATATATTATGTATGCATGTACATATGATAAAGTACCTATACACAAAACATGTATGAATATATGTATATGCTAGGAAAGAAGTTGATAAAAAAAGTTGATTTAGTATTTTGTACATACTTTTTCGTTGAATTTCATTGACCGACCATAGCAAATTATAGACCAGAACCATTTCACCAACAACAATTTCTGGTTTCTATACTGAACAATAAACGTAATTAATGTAATGTAATAATAATATTAGGAATAAACTGCATTTCCTTAAACTGATTCCACATTAGACCGAGTATTAGTTTTCCAAAGGTTGATATGACCTTAAAAAGTGCTAGAAATTATCGGAAATTTCGAAGGTCGAAAATTAAAAAAAGTATACGCTTTATTTTTTCAAAAGTATTAGTAATACGCATTTACAATGTAGCTCTAGCTGCCTCTGTATGAAAATTTGCCATGTTCTTTTACTCAAACGCTGCTGCCTTAACACCGTTGTAGAAATAAAATGCATAATACAGTATATAAAATATAGTGTGTATTTTCTACACAAAACAGTTCTGACTAGACCTTGTCTTTTTTCATTAATTTAGCAACTCGCATATACGAAAAGATTGAAGAGTGTAGTGGTAGTAGCTGAAGCAGTCAAGTTTTTTTCCCTCTTGTCATACGATTCATGCTACAATACGCTTCAGGATCTGACAGCTCATCAGTCATTCTTTTTTGGTGCGAAACACGGTGTATGCATGCTCAAGTGTGTGTGTGTGTGGATTTTTGTGAAAGAAAAAAATAATATGTGAAGGGTGAAGGAACAATTTTATGAGGAGTGATGTATGCAAGCATGAATTTGAACTTACAACCTCTTCACATTTCATTTTTATACTAGCTTTAGTTCTGCTGCTGTTTTACACAAAAATTCCCTAACGCAATTACTTTTCTTATAGAATTTATATACATTTACACTACTTGTGTAATTTTTTTATTTGCTTTATATCGTTACTCGTTACGTACACTGATTTTTTTCTACGAATATCTGAAAATTATCAAGAATTTAATTGGAGCAACAAAGTAGTAAAATATATGTTTTTCACAAAAACATACTGATAAAGAATATATAAATATATATATCAGCAAAGCAGAAAGAAACAAGAAGGGGCATCTACATACTGTATCCACTCATTCATTTTGTTATCACAATTATTGTTTTTTTTTCTTGCTGGAAGTTGCACTATTTAGTTCCTTTAACATGATGACTCTATACAATAATGATCCTTTGAATACTCAAGAAAAAAAACTTTATACCTTGTTATTAGCATAAACTTACATCATGAATTATCTTTAATAAGGGTATTGAGTAACCTGTATCACTACTACTACTGCTCAGCTCATTATTAAATTTTTTGAAATTTAAATTATGTCTGATAGGAACCTAATAACTTTGTTATTATACAGCATTTTCACATTTGCGGCTGCTGTTGCAGTTGCTGTCTGTAAGTACGACGAATCAGTAGCGTCATAAAAAAAATCACAGAATCAGCAGAAGAAGAGGAGAAAGGAAAGGTAAATCAACTGGTTTTCTAATCATCATAATTGATTTGTACAGACATCTAAGAAGGTAAGATGGAAAGGTATCACCATTATCACATAATAGGCATGAGGGCATCAGAGACCACCACTTACCCAACAGCACCTGTATAATCTTCCATGCATTTTAAACGCTAATGACCATGATTTTTTTGTCCTAAAATGCTTGGGTGATCTTATATATGCAGAAAATTTAACAGGTCTCAATAAAAAAATAATGCACACAGGCAAAGTATCACTTTATTATACATAAGAGGGTTTGTTGTACATCCACTTATCCAGGAGTGCTGGCAAAAAAAAACACAAAATCGTTTGGTATAGATTACTCATTATGATGGTCTACCTCTCTACCTTTGTATAAAATTTACAATATTTGGGTTATTAGCTCTGGGGTGGTGGTGGTTGTTGCATCAGCATATTTTTTTTACCATGATAATAAATAATGCACACAGGCAAAGTATCACTTTATTATACATAAGAGGGTTTGTTGTACATCCACTTATCCAGGAGTGCTGGCAAAAAAACACAAAATCGTTTGGTATAGATTACTCATTATGATGGTCTATCTCTCTACCATTATATAAAATTTACAATATTTGGGTTATTAGCTCTGGGGTGGTGGTGGTTGTTGCATCAGCATATTTTTTTTACCATGATAATGATAATAACCAGCTACTTGTAAAAATTTTGCATGGGTGCATCGTGAAAGTGATCTTGGTGAGCAAAGCTATAAAAGAAAATGATCATCTTTCAAAAGAAGAAGAGGAATTACGCCGGTCTCATTTTCATTTTTGGCGAATTGAGTATAAAATGCGGGAAACAACAAGTCGTAGTATGGCGTATATAGATCGGAGAGCAAACATTGTTTTTTTGCCATGTTTTATATACATGTAGCAAGTGAGGTATGTTATGGAGCGATTAAAAACAGCCATAACTAAATGCTTTTCACTCACTAACTTTCCAGCAAGCTTCTCTCTATTTTATTTTCTTATCGGTATGTAAATTTTGTAGGAATATAATAGCATGTTGTTGAGTGTTGTTGTTGTTGTAGTTGGGGAGAATGTAAAACTCAAGCACAAAAAAAGCTCAAGGTTCTGATTACAATGACTCCACTCTACTTACTACTACCGTGTGTGTGTTTGTGCATAGATGGATTGCCAAGAGTTTCGAAAAGACAACAAGACTAATAAACGTTTTTATTAGAGTATAAAGTTGTTGGATGGGTTTTTGCATGGCCCCCTCGATCACGTCAGAAGTTAAAGTAATATTATTTCAATTTCACTGTATGTCCATTCAATTGAAACAAAAACCCTGTCTGAGAAGAAGAAGCAAAAGCTTAAATTGCATACAGCTATCAGCTTGTTGTTTTATGCATATCTTAATCTACATTACTACACATTGAGCACTTTTTTATAACGGCTTCTGATGTTGTAGTGAGAGTGCTTCTCTCTAGTTCTCTCTCCCTCTCTGGAAATGGGAAACTGCACAAGACAATCACAAAAAGGCATTGAACAAGGGATTTGAATTTGTGTGCTTACGAGCAAGCCACACATCATCATTTCTGTGCAATTGTGACTGATAAAAATGTCGAAAACCTCCAATCATGATTATTGTCAAATAGTTGATCGGGTTCTCCTGCTCTATGCAAAATGTATCATGCTACTTATCTCCGTATTGAATCGCGATTTGCTACTTTTTAATGAGCAGTCTAATGCTCAAAAAGACATTTTGAAAAGTTGGAGATGATATTGGCCTTGTTGTTTGATTTACTTACTTTTTTAATAATAGGTTAAAACTCAATAGAAAATTAACCTTACAGTCTTATTTATCTGGAGTAATCTGCATGTACATGTTTTCATCATTTCACCTTTGACAAAATCTTCTCATCTTTGTTTCATATTCAATGAAGATTTCTCTACAGGAAATGTTGTCCTTTAAGGGTAAGTAGGAAAAAAAGTTGCAAAAAAACTAGTAGAAAGCTTGGTGCATCGCCATAAAAGAAGTTAAAATGTCAATTGACTTGGCCTTCTAAAGAAAAAAAATATTTGAAAAACATTGAAAGCTAACTGAATGCACACAGTAGGTGGACAGCCAGCTATTGAACTGGACAGAATAAAAGGCTTTAGCACGATTTCATTTGTATGTAACTTCAGAAGTTGCTTGCATGTGACAACGTATCAATGTATACAACACGGAACTACAAGATAATAATTGAAATCTCTCTAGAAAGAACAAAAAACTGTGGTACCATTAGTTTTTTTTCGGGCAGATAAAATGAACGCGTTTTCCTTTGTACTACAAGGCAGGAGGCAAGTAATTAGGACGAAACAACGTTGATGCCTGCAAGTCATTTCTCACTCAACTTTCAACCAAAAAAAAGTGGCAAAATAATAAACAATTGTTACGATATGCTCAGTGTGAAACAAGATGATTGTTTTCAAGATATTTATTTTTTCCTTAAAACAAGTAAATAAATTTAAAAAATGTAGCAAATTTTTTTCACAATTTGGTTAAATTTTTGCATATTTAATTTACTTTTTTACATAGAATAGGTGTCATTATTAAGAATACTATATTATTATATTAGCTTATACTCATTGCTTTCCATTCATACTGTCCTTTTAAAATGTAAACTAAATTTAATATTTATTGCTGTTTTATTTACTTTGAAAAAGTTTGCATAATAAACACGTAAATCTCTCTATAATCGACATTTATTTAGGTATTATGCGGAGGTAGTAGTAGTAGTAGTAGACAGTGAAACAAAAAGTTTTAGTGACGCCAACTTGTGAATGATAAAATATATGCAATAGTAAACAAGCACAGGAGCATCTGCTGCTTGCTGCTACTGAAAATCTTAACATAATATAAAATGATTATTTATCTCATTGTTGAACTCTCCTCCATGTATTGTTATTTTTCCTGCATTTTCTACAATATCAATGATCCTCTTGATGATGACGATGAGAATGGAAAAAAGGTACAAAAATCTCATTGTTTTGTACTTTTAGTTTCATCTTTTTTCCTTCTTCTTCTTCTTTGCTCTTCCTCTCTTAACCAGAAGAGAGTTGAACAAGCTTTTTTCAATGATACTACTTCTCCAAGTAGTTTTAAATGATCAACTTTTCTCAAGCGAAATGTGAATAAATGATATGAAAAAAAGTTGCCTGCCACAATGACTCTCCACCACGTAATAAACAATGTATTTGCATTATTGGGCTGACTGACTGAAAAGGGGTTTATCAAAAATCAGCTTATTAAACTTGATGCATGGCGCGCATGCATACATCATCATGATGCTGATCATCATCATGTGAATAAAAAAAGCTTCTTTGTGAACGTCAAGTTCTATTGCACTCTTATCCTTATTATTACAGAATGGAACTGTAGCAGAAGCAGCAGCAGCACCAGAAGCAAGCTTGTTTTCTTGTGAATTGGAGGAGCAACACACAACAAGAGAAAACAACATTGCATTATTATCTTGATTTAAAAGAAAATCAGATTGAATTATAAACTGCTTTTTAAATATGTCTTTTAGTGATTACCCACTTGAAAAAAAAGTTAAAGCTTCAACGATGATACCTACGGGATAATAAGAAGGTTTTGGTAGGCATCATGCTCTCTGGGTTTTCAAGTGTGTTTGAGTTTAACAGAGTGCGTTGTTTCTGTTGTTGTCTACGTACGAACAGCAGCTCTAACTAAACAGCTTCTTATCATTCTGCATGGTAAAAAAAAGATGTATGGAGCTCATGATGCCTATCTTTCCAATCTTTTATGCTAACAAAAGCCGATGTGTCCAGAGATCTTTATACCTGCACACACAAGACACTTTTTTTCCTTGTAAAATAGCCGACAGATAAATTATTTCTAATAGGTAGGTATATTCTCCTAAATCCTACTTCCAAAAGTATGTACAATGTATTTACCTATGTAGATACATAGGTACGTACATACTTTGGTAACACTAACCGTCGCAAATCATTCCCTGTGTGGCAGTTGAAGTTTATATGAATGTATTATGCACAGCAATCATGATAACATCCCAGCGCTCATTATTATACAAATTTATCCATATGAACTCACACAATGCCCACCACAATTATTTATCTATTCTATCAGTATGCTCCTAACAATTGTTTGTTTTATATTATTTTTTTCTAAATACAATTTTTTTATTATAGCTTTATAAATGCAAAAAAATGCGTTTTTATGTTTGCTTCCTCTTTGTTCATTAATTTTATTGCAGTGAAATACTAGCGCTATTACATACACATACATTTTGTTAGAATAATCACAGAAGCATTCATTTTCTTTGCACAAAACAGGATTACCTAGTACAAGCCTACTGCACTTTTGAGAATCTCATCATCATCATCATCATTAATAGCATCAACATACCCCATCATAAAAAAACAGCAGCAGTATGGAAGAAAGAAGAAGAAAAAAAAGCTCACAAGTAAAAAGAAAGTTGAGAGTTGTGGGTTAGGGCAAACTGGAATGCGTATTATGGTTTTTCACGAGGACAAGAAAAGGGGAAGTATTTTTTTATATTACGTTATGATACCTCTCTCTCTCTCTTTCTCTACGCAGCTGAATGGTTAGAAGCAGCAAGTTATCTGACACAGAGACACAAGAAGCTTATGAACCTTACTTCCTTTACTCTTCTATCTTTCAAACCATGCATTATTGTTGTATAACTAACTATATACATATGAACGGGGTGTATACACAAATTTATAGGTATACCATAAGATCATCATCATCATCATCATCACTCGTACTTTATATATTTCCTCTAAAAATGCAAAGAAAAAAAAGTGATCGATAAAGTTCATTTTTCGGGAGGAAACACCAACTTTCTTGTATAAGCGCATGTGTGTCAGGCGAAAAAGAGAAAAACATTTGACGGCCATGGAATATACCACAGAAAAAGAGTAAAGTAAAGAAAGAAGGAGAGCGAGTAGTTTTACTATGTTTTACTGGCAACAAAAAAAAAAGAAAGGGAAGAAAAAGACGAGCAAAGCACACACACACACACACACATACAATACAAGGCAAACTTGGAAGTTTTCTGTACTCTCGCACTATTTTTTTCTCTCTCTTTCTGGCTTGCTTGCTTGCTCTCTCTCTCTCTCCCTCGTACTTTTTTTCTTCTTTTTCTCAACTCTTTTGTTGTAAAATGAGTAGTACAGCGACTACGAAGGTTTCGTGCTATTTTTCATTCTCTACAGATTATACAACTACACACTAATATAATATATATTGCCGTATGCTTTCCTCCTCATGCTGCTGCGTGCTACTACTTTGCTGTTATGTATTGTGGTGGTGGCATGCCATAAGCATCAACCAACAAAACGCAGCTTGTATCGTGTGTGTATGCATGTATATATTTTTTTTATCGGGCGAATAAGCTACATGTTACACATAAAAATCAAATTTACTCGCAGTTGGTATAAAACTTTACTGTTTCTTGGAAGAAGAAAAAATATAATAGAAAGAAAGAAAGAGAAGAGTAGAAAACCATCTCAATATAATATTTTTTTTTCATTTGCACTTTAGTGACTGCTCTGTTGTTAATGTTTTTTGCCATCATGATAGGAAAGAAAAGAAAGGAAAAAGTAGTGTGTGTGTGTGTGTGTAGAGCATGCATGCTCATAGCTTGGTATGAGAATGCGACAAAAAATTATTGATATGACTTTTAATATCTTTTGTACTTTTTCGCTGTAGGACTATAGAAGAAATGTTTTAAAAAATGTTTTTTTCTTTGCTGGAGTAATAAAAGTAAATTATGATGGGTATATGCAATAATGCGCTTATTGTTATTATTTCTCTATTTTATGAGCAAGAGCAAGTAGGTAATATATCACACACAAAATGCTGGAATAAGGAAAAATGTACATTTCTTGCCAAAAAAGTAAGAAACGGGATTTCAGTAGTTTAATAGTTTGTATAGCGATATATTATAATAAGAAAAAAATGAATTTACTGCTGGGGCTACACTACAAAATACAACAAAACAGCACTTTCCACCCAGAAATTGTAAAAAATGACTATAAGACGTCTCTTTTGAAAGGGATAACAAAAAAGTTTTCTTTTTATTTTATGCTGCTTTTATAGCATTGGGGCACGAAAGTATACAAAAAAACGACGATAGCATAATAATAATATATACATATATTTTTTAATAATAAATGGCAGAACTGGCTGTATACTTTAATGTTTTGCTACTGCTGCTCCTGCTCCTACTGCATGGTTTTTCCTCTTTTTTTAAATATAAAGGCAGCAGGCAGATCGAAAAAAAAGTTGAGAGAAAGACGAAGAAGAGGAAGGAAGATGGGGGCAAAAAATCTCCCTTTTTCAACTCTTGGCAATGCATAAAAAACGATAATTTCCGACTTGCCTCCGCGTACACATCCCTCTCTCTCTCTCTCACTCATTCACTCTCACTCTTTTTCTTTTTGACTCTGACTATGACCGCGTACATATCTGAAATACCTAGTAAGCTTTGCCCTATGGTGCTCTGCTCTCCTTCTTATAAACGAACATGCATATTATTGCATATATACATATATACATACATTTCACTCAACTGACTGACTACTAGTGAATGCAACAAAGTAATGTTACTATCACACAATCACTACTACTAGCAAGCAGTAGTAGTAGTAGTGCCGCCGCCACCATCACTAAAAAAAGTTTTTTGTGCTGTACTCGTGTATTTTTTTTCCTCTCTCGACTTCTTCATTTTCATTTCCATACCATCTGCTATACTTAGTCTATATATAGTTGTGTTTTTCTGGATGCTCTAAAAAGATTTTCTGTGACGATGAACGCTATAATAATGCAGTCTTCTTGCTGCTCAAACTTGACTTCTTTAAGCAGCAACGGTAGTAGACGTAGAAGCATTGCACAGCTTAATGGGATATTTTTTTGTATAAAGAAAGACTCTGTATTCATGTATGTCTTTTCCTCAAACATTTGCCATCACATCACCATGCTCATGAAATTAAAAAAAATCTCTAGAGACGGAGAGAGAGAGAGAGAGAGAAAAGAGGAGACGGAGGAGTAGTGTGTGTACATGAGTATGAGTCAAGAGGAATGACGCTTGAATTTTCTCGTCGTGTCAATATCGACCCGTTTTTTTATCACTTCAAACTTCTGCTTTTTTTCTTTGGCCTGAAGCACTGCACACACACACCATAATGTTCTATAGAGTGAGCGATAAATGAATATAAAAAGAATCATGGTTTCACTCAGAAAGTAATGCTGTTTTCTAGTTTTTTTTGCTTTATCGATTTTCTTACTGTTGTCGTCAATTCTTTGTTTTCAACATGGAAAAGTTATATAAAAAAAGTTTTATTTTGTTTGAAGTACTAATGCATGTTATGTTGTTGATACCAATCTGAATTTGACAGGGTACAAATATCGTTTCAGTAAGCTAATAATAATAATTAGTTACCAAAGATGATAATTTTCACTTAAACATCAATGCAAAAATGAAACCTATTTTTTTCATGTGTACCATTTACATATGTATATATTATGTATATCCAATCAAGCTTATGATATAATTGCAAATTATAGTAAATAAAATACCTTCTCTGCAATAGGTACACGGACAACATTACATTACAACAGTACAAATTATTCTAGTGTGGCTTAGATTTTGTTAATTTTTAATTCACACTATCCATCCGTCGACTGACTGGTTTTTTGTACAAATTCGTGCCAACGAATATGTCATCCAGATGAAAACAATAATTACCAGTGAAGATGAACAAGAATGATGAAGCAACTTTTCTTATTGCTTGAAATCAAAAATGCCACAGAGTATACATATTTTGGCAAACACGTGAAAAAAGTATAAAATGCATCTTTTAAAATACAAAAGGAAGTACGCTAGTGAGACATGAAAAATTCAAGAATTGTACATGGATGGATAGGCAATGTGCTTATAAATTATAATTATTTTTTTCTAATCCAACTTGGAACTCAAATCTAACCGGCCTTCTATAAAGTTTGACAGATGGACATAAACACACATGCATAAGCTACGCTCTGGCGAAACAATTGTTCACGGTCTCATTATTGTAGACAAGACGAACAATATTATTCGTAGGAAAGGAACGCGTCGTCGTGCGATGCAACTCAGCGTGCAAAGGATACATAGATGATATTATATGATATGCCATCATGCGTACGGCTTTGTTGTGAATGTTGACATGACATGACAAGTTTGACAAATTATACGTCTTCACATTATATGCATCAAGGTGTAAATGACTTTCGTCATATTAGATTATTTTCAAAAGGGTATTTTCGCGAGATAATGCACAAAATCACAGGTTATCAGCACACAACTTTTACACCTACAGCAAAAAGGAATATTTGTGAGCGAGCGGGCATACCATTGAAACGCATTGTTTTTTTCCTCTTAACAAGCAACATCCAAAAAAGCATCTGGCACGATCAAATTGACGTGATGATGATGATGATGCATTCATCATGTATGTATATATTTTGTGCATTCACAAATAAGAATAAGAAGAGGAGAAGAAGGAGGGAGGAAAAATGCAAAATTTGAAATTGCAGTCTTTTTGGACAATCAAATTAGTTAACTTTTAACGAAATATGATATGTGAACGTCCTTCTTTGTTAAAACCATTGAAAACCTTTTTTTCTTTCAGCACAGTTAATCAGAATGGTGATTGAATATGGGTATGGCCACACACGACGAGTGTGTCTCTTTGTTTTTATATACATATACATACATACATACAGGCGGCATTATTGTTGCTGCTAAAGTAAATTACCAAAAGGGATTCTTAGTTCACTTCACATTTCCTTGATGTATCCGACAGGTAGCAATAATAATAATAATATGTGAACAAGGTTTTTTTCTAAACATTGTACTCATTGTACATATTNAATAATAATAATAATATGTGAACAAGGTTTGTTTCTAAACATTGTACTCATTGTACATATTATATACTCTAAGAATATTTTCTTTCACGTTTATTTATTGTTTATATTATATTTTAATGTAAACTTGTCGTTTTTTACCTCATCACATTTAATCAGCAATGATGTTCCCTACCTTTCAACTTTTCAAGTTGAATCAATATATTTTATGTATATTACCAAAACTTGTGCACTCTCTCTCTCTCTCTCTCTACTGCCTATTTTGATTCACTCCAAGTTGAAGGTCAGGAACTGCATGAGAATGAGTGTGTGTGTCTAATGTCATCATCATCATACATATCCATTGGATTGTTATTTATGCACATAAAAAAAGTTTTTTGTGCGTTTGCTTGCATTGCATACCTATATATAAAACCCAAAAACCGTGCGGATGGACCATATGCGAAAACAACAGAGTGAACTTTGATGATGAAATTTGAGAGTATAAGTATTGATGATGATGATGATGATGAGGACGATGGGTAACCGCCAACGTGAACATCGGGAGGCCTGAATGAGCCGAGCCTATTTTGCACGCCTATTTTCTGCCAAACATATGTTCTTTAAGCTTTACTCACTCACCAACCATCACCGCAACAAACTATACTACAACTACTCCAACCCGAACAAAATCACTCTGTCCTGCTCCCTTTCTCTCTCTCTCTCTGTCCATCTCTTTTCTACAAGTGAGCACATTACTGCAACAAACCATTTTGTAAAATGTTTTTACGTGCTTATACATCCGTCCGGCCTTCTTACTCATCCTCCCATACTGTTTAAATTCCTACTTTCCTACACATTACTAATAATAATATACAACAGTGTGCATGCAAAAACATAATTTTATACCGGCTGAAGGGGCTAAAAAAGAGGATAAATATACGGGGCACGCTATGCATATGCATTATGGCATTACGTACTTTATTGTGTGATCCCCAACAATTTGCATACGCACCTATATTCATTCACATGACAAGAATGTATGTGTTTGCGGCTACGGTCAAAGAGGAGTTTCGAGAGAACTGTGTCAGAAGCTATGATATTCCCGTAAAATAAGTATTAAAAAAGTGTGCAGTTTCCTCCAGATAAAATTTCATCAACTTTATGGGATTATCCTACAAAAATACTGTACCGGCTTAGCTATAGCATCTATGCAGCAGCAGCAGCATGCATGGAATTAACAAGGCAATGTGCTTTCGTGTTGTGTGCTCTCTCTCTATCTCTCTTTGTCTGTCTGTCTATGTGCAGCAATTTTCTTTTCGGCTTCCAGCAAACAGGTATATAAAAATTACGTCTGAACGTCAACAATTGCTTATAAAAGTTACATGGCAGAGAGAAAAATAATGAAAGGTGAATTATTATTATGATGATGATTGTTATTATTATTATTATTTGAACGTCCTTTTCCCATTCACCTCAGCTACACTGCCAGAAGTTAAAACCTTGTCAAACATTGCGGCGTTTGCAATAAAAAAATAAAATACTTTGTTTGGTCAGAAAAGAATCATAATCGGTTGTTAGTATATAAAAGTAGGAAAGTATATAAAAAGCAAGGAAGAACTTTGTATGATTACCCATAAAGTTTGATACATATACAATAATAATAATATGCATAAATGAGAATGTCCCTTTCTGCGTATTTAGTATGCTTGTTTAATGTTCAAATGCGGTGGATATATGAGTAAACCAATCTTTGCTGCCTGCTGACCAACTGCTGCTGCTTATTTTGCAGCGGCAGCAGCACCAGCAGTGGAGTTTCCTGGTTTTGCTTGCGGTAAAATAAAGTATATGGTTTTTTGATGGCTCCCTTGAAGGGTTTATAAATTGGAGAAAAAAATGTGATTATGTCATCGTGACGGACAGTAATGTCCAAAAATGTATGATTCCAGCAATTACCCATGTTTCAGGGCATTCGGCAAGGGTGTAAAACTCTTTTTTATGCACATATCTCTCATATGCTTGATTGACGATGAACTTGAAAATTGCAAAAAAAAATAATGCACCTGGTTCCTGCTTTTATAGAGCCGGAGTTCTAATAAGCATCACAGTTGTTTTCCACCCAATATACATTTTCTTATACCATGCACAACAGCAGCAGTCACAGGCAGGGGAAAGATCAGTGGAGCATTGATGTTGTTGTTGTTGTCGCCGTCGCATTGTCGTACCAGTCTCAAAAGTGACGTGTGTATGAAATTTATTGGTGGAAATGACTGTGAATTGTCATAAAACAAATAGGAATGCTGTGTTTTCTGTCATTAATGCATAACCAACAACAATGATAACTGCCAAACATCTTCTTGTTCTGCCAGCATGCTTCAAACACTGCACAAACATATATATACATAGGTACATACATACACACCTTTGACTGGAGGGCATAATAAACTGTGACTTGTTTCATATTTTTTTATTAAGCCCAGTTTGCCTTTTCTGGAGCATTATTCAATACGTAATAAAAATGCATTTCCAAAAAATTTCCAATTGACTGTGGGTATTGGCCTACGGGCTAGGCTGTTTTTATGATGATATTCTTTTGACTGTCGCAAGTACTTTATCTCTTTTGTCGTAAAAGTCGCATGCTCTTTTGTTTTCTACTTTCTTGAATTACGTACTGGTTTATGCAAATTTTCATTTGTACCTAAAAACCTACTACCAGAGAGTTCAAAATTGTTCTAGAGACATTTTTACTCTTGCGCAAAAAATAAATTGTACACAAAAAGATGAATACTTGTAAACTTTTACCCCATATTACGAAAAAATAGAGTCCGTCAACTGCACAGGTGATATATCTTAATCGTCATTTAAATACACAAGGAGTTTCGTATCAAAAATGTAAAAGAATTACAAAAGGGTAAGTATTAAGTATGATTATACATGTTGATAACGTGCACAAAGTCAATAACACGCATAATATGCTAATATAAATAAATACATTGCATACATATTATATTGTATAACACGACAAAATATTACTACTGCTTCTTTTACACGTAACTACTTTTAGCTTACTACACGACGGTTTGCAAAAACACTACTACTACTACAAAACTGAAGGATAAAAGTTGAACGTTTTTTTGGGACACAAGAAAGAAAATCGTAAAAACTACCTTGAAGAAAAATAATAATATACTTTTCGATGTTTAAACTTCATTAACCTTTTAGGTATGTATATGTATGTACTATGTACTTACAATGACTATGTTTATATTTTCCCTTTTTTGCTTTTTAAGGAATGTATTTTGTAGTAGTTTTGCTTCCTTTACACCTGACCAACAATAACAACAACAACAACAAGAAAAAAATCATCACATGCATGAACGAAAACAGAAGGTTTTTTAAATCACAATCACAAACATTAGGGCTTACATGACCACACGTACAAAAGAATTGTGTGTGGACTGGACTGGGCTAAAATGTCGGTCGGTTTACTACAAAAATAATAACAAGAGGAAGCGAAAATACCTAAATTCATGCGGTAGTAGTAACACTTTTTCTTCTTGTTCTTCTTCTTGCCTTTAGCTTTCCCTTATATTTTTTTTCTAACATTTCCTATATCAACGTGTACCAAGTTGACTTAAAAAGGTAAAGCACTAGTTATGTACAAGTTTTTTTTAGATAATGAAAGTGCGTGCTACTACGCTACGTCTTATTTTCTTTTCAACTTATATTTTTTATAAGTAAATACTAAGAGTAGAGACAGTATTTAATATTAGTAGTATTTAATCTAAGAGTAAATATGTTGTATGGCAATATATATTGTATAATGTGATATTATGCGTGGTATTTTTCATGACTGGAGCATTTGATGTAGTTGGGCTAAAATGTCGGTCGGTTTACTACAAAAATAATAACAAGAGGAAGCGAAAATACCTAAATTCATGCGGTAGTAGTAACAACACTTTTTCTTCTTGTTCTTCTTCTTGCCTTTAGCTTTCCCTTATAATTTTTTTTCTAAAACGTGTAGCAAGTTGACTTAAAAAGGAAAAGCACTAGTTATGTACAAGTTTTTTTAGATAATGAAAGTGCGTGCTACTACGCTACGTCTTATTTTCTCTTCATTTTCTTTGCAACTTATATTTTTTATAAATATGTTGTATGGCAATATATATTGTATAATGTGATATTATGCGTGGTATTTTTCATGACTGGAGCATTTGATGTAGTAGTCGAATGAATATATTATATTTAAAAGCAGGTATTTATCCCCTTTTAAATTGTACACATTTGCAGAAAGTAAGTTAACTATTAATGTACAATGTCAAATTTTGTACACAGTGATAAAAACAGTGCAGGTAAAAAAGGTAATACATTATTGTAAACTTTTTAAAAAGCTGTTGTTGCAGCTAAAAAATTAGAGTAAAAAAAGTCCGCTACATATATCCTTTCATTTCATACAAAGTAGAGGAACACTCAACTAGGCGTAATCTTTTTTTTTACATTGGCCATTATTGTTATAAGGGTATAGCTATAGCTATGTGCTCACATTTTGTGGCTGCTTAATTGCATTACACAATCGTCAACGTCTGCATATATAGATACGCCCCAAGAACTTTTTCATGTGCTCTACTATCGCAAACTGGCATCATGCTCGACTGGGTGAAGTAATTTAAAATTTAATGACATCTGAAAAGTATTTGGTTTTGGCAAAAAGACTTCCTCAGCTTGGAACTTGCTCCCTTTTTGATTAAATACTCGAGCGTTTTTACGGGGGAAAGTGAACAAGGAAAATAGGACAGGGTATACATATCCAGGGGTAGATTTTTAGCAAGTTGTTTTACTTGCGTAGAAAGAGTACAAGGTGCAAATAAATATGTAATGTAGCAAAAATACCTTTAAAGAATAATCTTAATGTCGGATGTGGCGAATGCAACTCGGAAATATTTTTTTCTCTGTCAAAAATGTCAAATCTCCAATTCACTCTATCAGATTTTTATTTTGCAGGTTAAACACTCACTCACTCAGTCAGTCAGTCTTGCCGCACCACCATCACCACACACTGGTCCGATCATGCAATAATATATTGTTCACAATTATGCATTGTTATTATTATTACACTTTACTACAACAACTGTACTTCTCGAATTACTAGCGTATATACACCTGGTATTAGCAATAAAAAGATATTTTTTTTCTGTGCTGTTGTTTCTTTCTTAGTTTCTTACAGAGTGTTGGTGTGTAGCCACTCAACAATCGTAATCGTGGTTTTACGTGGTGGCATTGCAGGTCAGAGCACACACCCTCGAGCAAAAAAGTTTCATAAGTATATTGTAAACATGCATTAGGAACAAAAAATTTCACCACTTTTTCTCCCTCCTCCTTACAGTTTCATTGTGCATAATATGACACTTTAGTAAATAAATAAAAACAGTGCTCAGATTTATGACTACTGTGACAATTCATAAACGTATGTTTTAGAGGAATATTAGATGTTTGTAGCAAAAAAGTACACATTGTTTAAAACCAAATACATAATACATGTTTACTTTGAAGAATATAATAAAAAATATATATTTAAAAAATACATACATACTTTTTTATTGTCAAACAACTACGGAAAGGTAATGTGTTTGCAAAGCTAATTTATCAAAATAAAAAAGGCAGTACTTTGTTTCATTTTTTTCATACCTTAGCCTCCTCGAATTTTGATTTGACAGAAGTTGAGCCCACAGTCATAAATGAATCCAGGAAGGTGTGCGCGTGCGCACATATATATCGCGAGTGAAAATATGTTTAATAACAATAGTATATAAATATTGATTATTTATTTATGCTAATTGATTGTCTGCTGATTGTCACTGTTTTTTTTTGGTAAAATTCAAAATACGGTATAAAAGAGTATAAAAGAGTCTTATAAAAATGGTAAATTGCACTAGCGCAAAAATATCACTAATTTTTGTTAAAAGTTACTTGTTTTTATCACATTGCCCACCACAATTCACAAGGTTAATATTCGATGTTTAAGTATATTATTTACCCAAAGGTTATTTATTCAATCGACAATCTCTTTTTTTCTCGTTCCTTTGATCAAAACGTATATTAAATCAGTTTTTCTACGTACGAATTTGCATTTTGAATAAGAAAAAAAATTCACTTCATTCATAAATGACACACTGATACGAAAAAAAGACGAGAAAGAGGAGTATCACCACATGCACGTGAGTAACTAGACCAAACAAAAATACCAACTCACAAAAAATGCAACTTGCAGAGCTGCATCATCCTACCAAAAAAATGTAATAAGCAAGTAGAGAAGTTGAAAAGTAAAGGTAATAAAAAAATGGTCAAATTGAGAGAGGGAACGCGATTGGAACCGATCTGACCAGATCGTCGCTGTTATAACTCCTGTATTATTTTTATTGACCACACCACCACTACTTCTCCACCACCATCACCACTGCTTGCTAACGATACACCGACATTATTATCATCAACAATCGTGTCGTGTAGTGTGGTATTCTTTCAATAATACTGAGGAACAAAACTGAGAATATCTGCAATAATTATCTACAATGTTCGTTTTACAGATACCAAGTCGATAGGATTTTTTTTTGAAAAGTTAGTTGGTTGGTAAGAAGAAGTTGATGCTGTTGCAGGTTCCCAAACACAAGCCGACGCTTAAATAAATCATAACTATCAACTGAAAGACGTGCTTGCGTATAAAAAAACAGTCTACGTCTGCCTGCGTCTCTCTCTCTCTCCCGAGGAGTGCCTACTCAACAACAATGGACGTAAGTCAAGAGGTGCGAAAGAAAATGCAAAAGTGCAGAGAAGAGCAAGAGTGCCTTAATATACTATCAGTTAAGCAATAAGAGCGTGGTGGATAGATGGACAAGTAAAAATCCAGCTTGTTTCTTCTTCTTCAATAAGTAGTACGAGCGAAGGAACTCACTCACAAGTCAGTCAGTTAGTTGGCGAAGGGTTAATATAAATACATGATGGTAAAGTAAGTAAAGTAAGAATAAAAAAAGAGCGCAACCATCCTCCTGAAATAACAAGTCTAACATTTACATACACCACCACCACAACAATAACAATGTGAATCTCAAAATCTTCGTTATCATCATCAATGCTCCTCTTCTTGTTCTCCATGCTTGGCACATGTACCTACTGCACGCTTTGCTGTTGTTATATCATGCATGTCCTCAGCAGACATACGTACATACATATATACATACATGCATAAAAGCACGTCAATATACACATATATTTTATTATACACTTTAATCTGACGATGAAGATGATGACGGTGGTGGTGGTGGTGGAGGGAATAGAATTATATATATATATATACATATATACCAATACTAAAAAACAATATTATAATAATGCAGCCTTAATAATATGCATGCATATTATAAAACATAGTATGTAAACTGTATATTACATCTCTCTTCTTGGTAAGAACGGTAATATGTAAGTCGTTTTTTTCCTTATTATGTTACTCCAGCAGCATTACTCAATTTTTACTTTTTTGTGCTTCGCATGGCAGGTATGAAGGAAGATATGCCATGCCATGAAGATATTATGACGATGATAATGAAACTTGAGTCTCTCTCCTGACCCATCATCAAGTTGTATAAACGAATAGTGGTCAGTGGTGAGTGCATTCAAATGGCAAAATAGGTAGTAGTAGTGGTGCAAAGATAAGTTGTTGATCGGATGACGAAGCATGCCTAATAATGAAGATAAAATGCAGATCACACTTGCACATTATCTATCTATCCAGCAGAGTTTAAAGAAACAAAGACTGATTACAAAAGTATGCTGCCTGCTTACTTGATGCTCTCTCTCTCTCTCTCTCTGCTACCTACCTTTGCTGATGAAGATGATGATGATGATTAGATAAATAAATGTGGTCATTTTACAGAGAAGAATTTGATTCAAAATCAACACTATCAAAGAGGTTTTAAAAAACCGTATAGTTGAATGTATCTGGTAACATTACCAGACTACATATTTCTTTTAATTATTGCAATTAGAGCCTTAGTTTTTTTGGGTAGAAAGCAGGAGGGTATATACATATATATTTGAACTTGGCTTATCTAAAAAAATATATACAAGAATTGTTTGATGCCCATGTAACAATGCAATTGGTCTGTTAATAAATAATTTGAGGGAATCGTAGCTTCCTTATCTGGTGTAGTAATAATGCATAATACTCCTTAATTTGCAACGAGCAGTTCACGTCAAACCTTGTTAAAATCAACGACAAGTTACGATCCCATAATAATTCTAGCGAGACTGATTGTTACTTGAGTGAGTAAGCCTTGCCGCTAATTTTTTTTACCAGACTGTTTGTTCGCTTCGTTTTTCTAAACGTATATTCATACTACTACTCGTGTGCTCTACCCTTTTTTCCCCGTCCGACACGTAGGTACTTATAACTACTTTAAAAACTTTACACAGAGAAAGAGCATAATATTATTATTAACAATAATAATAATAAAAAAATGAGCAAGTCAACAGAATGTGTACAACTTGTGGGGGTGTGAAAAACACGTCAAATTATACACTCGGAATATCGGTATTTGTAGTAGGAGCTTAACGTGAGGGAAGCACGGCATGCAATGAAACAACAGTATAATATAATAATAATGTGTATATGATGCGTACTACTACAACTACTACTACTTATTCAATGACGTGACTATGCATTTTACTACTACTACTACTACAACTACTACTATAATAGTTACAACAATTCATTGCCGCCGTCCGTGATGCTCTCTGAAAAAAAAATTTAAAAAAAATTCCTCCGCAGTAGTAAATTAGTTACATGAGAAAAGTGGGAAAAGAACGCAGCAGAAGTAGTAGTAATAATAATAGGTATAATATAGCATGATGCCCCTGCTTCCCTGCATGTTTTGCGTACATTTTCATTTACATCATCAATTTTGTTTTTCTGCTGGGTAGAGAGAGAAGAGAGAGAGATATAGGGTTCAGCACAGCATTGCGTTGTCAGCAGCAGCAGCAGCAGTACAATGGCATGTTTCAAACTGTGTAACAAAAGTGGGAGTCACTTGTCAGCAATGAAAGAGCATCTCTGGTTGGCTCTTCTTTATTATCTCGTATGAATCGGAATCAACTCATCATCAGCAATTTAGCGTTAGCAAATCTTTATATCTTTAGATCAGCATCAGCACAGTTAAAAGAACGTACAGAGAGAGAGAGAGTATGAAATGAATGTGTATTAAAAGTTGATTGTAGAGAGCGTTTTCGTAATATGTTTACATAGCAAAAATTCAACCATCTACACTCATACCACATACTACCCACTAGTTACGCTCTTTACATTTAAGTGCAGCCAGCAAGATACTAATTACGAAAAGGATTATTGTAAGCAAGAATGTAAGTAAAAGCACAAAGTCTTTTCACTGCGACTATTATTTATTATTGGTAATAAATGCTTGATTTATATCTAAAGTAAAAATCTCAACTTGCTGGGCTCGGACGGACGGACGATAGTGGTCATTTCAATTTATTAAATGATATAGTCAAAACCCATGTACAAAGTTGGTTGGTCTGTGGCGCGGCGTGCGAACGTATAATATTATATAATTGTGGTTATTTTTATTAGACGTACGAGTATAATTACTTGAGAGGGAAAAAACTACTACTCTTTCAACTACACAATAAGAAGGCATAGGTATTCCTCTTTTCTACACAACATGATAATCATACAGGTGGTAGTATAACTTACATAAATTGTGCGTATCATCTTGATAAGTATAATATTATGTACCTAGAATTTTTAAAAAAATGTAAAAAAAAAGAAAGAATATGATTCTAACCGGGCATGGGAAAATGGCAGGAAAAGGGTACAGCGCACCCACAGTGCGATAATGTTATACCAAAAGCCGTAATTACTATTGAAGATACTTTGTTGTTGTTGTAAATACTGCTCGCTGGCTGAACATAATTCCAATATTACTACTCTCCTTCCTATCATTTCCATTTCATACAACAACAACCACATAGATAAGTAGCTACTAAATAAATGCAAACAGTGCATAAATATGCTTACATAATGCATATATATGTATGCACACTGCGCACATTAGCTGGATGAGTCAATTGCTTACTTATGTTGTTACTTATGCTAAGAAAATTCGTTCCATCGTCATCATCATCATCATCATCATCATCACCATTATAATATTATCAGAGGATATCAAGCCCCTAATCTTTTTTTCAGTTTCTTAAATTGTGAGAAAAAGGCTTCATATTGTTGCTTACTTTGCTTGCCTCTGTGCTCACCACTTGTACGTTTTTTTAGTTCATCCGTAAAGCATTAATACTTTGTATTATAGACTCCACTCATCATCATCATCATGAGGTTTACTGACAAAGAGAAAAGGCAGACACAGCTTCTACTACTCCAATAATAATGAGCCGGTTAAATATTGTATAGATAAAGGTAGTAATAACGATATTTGCGGCTGCTGTGTGTGTGATGGTTGTCGTTGGCACAAGGGAAAATACCCTCTTTGAGATCATTATGTGTGATAATAAGTCTATAAATTTTATATTCCTTTTAATAACCAGATTCGATCTTAACGCACTGACGAAACATTGCTTGTGCTGCTGCTGCTCTTTATTTATCTGTACAGAAAAAGTGGCAGTGGCACTGGTCCTGCTAATACAACTGGTTGGCAGTAATAAAAAAAATAAAGAAATCGTAGTAGAATTTTCTTACGTTCATTCAATACTATATTTTTTTGCTGCTGCTGGTGGTGGTGGTGGTGATATGGTAGTAGTAACAATATTAGTTATGCTAGCTTCTATACAGTAGAAAACTGGCAACTTCATTTCCCGTCATGTCAAAATGAAAGGGGCAACGAAAAAAATGTCTACAATCATCATCCGGTAACCATACTACACCACACGTTCCATCTGGATGTACTCACTACTCACTGGATACGTGAAGTAAACAACACCAACGGTAGCGAATCATGATTCAGTATTATTTTGTACCTGTTCTCTTCTAAATTGTCTTCTAAATAGTATGTATACATATATTATGCATATATTGCCTACACTTTAGAGCATTTTTTTAACTCTGAAAATTATAACTTATGTAACAAAATAATGTTATTATTACCCATTTCGTATGCATTGAAATGCATATTATTATTATTATTGCTGAACTGGGCATCATGACCTTAGATATTTATTTATATTTTATTTTTTTGTCATAAAATACAATCCACACGGACAATAACAAACCGGTTTTCTTTTTTTCTGCCAATAAAAGTTAAACTTCCTTTCTTCTTTTGTGTATAGAAGTGGACAATGCATGCATAGTTCATATATGTACATATATGTAAGTTAACCGGTTAACTTTTTCTTATAATAATTCTATATTGACGTTTCCATTTTTTGGTTCAATTGACATTTACTTTTAAATAAAGTAAATAAAATAAATGGTTTTTAATGGAGCCTGTCATAAATTTTGTGAAAATCTGTGGCAATGACTGTTGACGATTATTTTTATTGTCGAAAAGTACTAATAATTCTTTCAATTTAGAAATAGATTCGTTATTCCTGGCATGCTCATTAGCATATTTAAGTATGCGAAAATTGCTCAATGTAAAAAAATCAAAGGCTCTTAATTGCAAAAGAAAAAAAATTAAACTCGATTCACTCTCATCTCATCCCTTGATATATTTTTTTGTTTTAGGTATGCATACTTACAAGATAAGTTGCAATTTTACAGCATACATATATCAAAAAAGTCCGTTGATTTGATAAAATGAGCTGAATGAAAATGGATACTCCCATCTTTAACTCAAGGTCATATTTTTTACGTCTT
>JAHZMT010000603.1:0-11779 GCA_027743785.1 Sinhomidia bicolor | reverse complement strand
GTTTGAAAGTAGACAAGATTTTCTGTAGTAAAGAATGCACAGAAGTAATAAACTAAAGTAGAGAATATTTAACTGAACTTACCTCGTAGTTCCTGGAGTCGGGGATCCTATATGGTGAGTACTGCATAACTGAAAATAGAATCAAAAATAAAAATTTTATTAGTTTTTTTACAAAGTTTTGTGCAAATATACATACATTTTTGCGTAGGTATGCAAAATTTTCTAGGAATGTTAAAAAATATATTAGGTAATGTTCAAAACAGAAGTAAAAGTGCACAATAATCTCTGTTTTTATTATACCGCCATTAAATTCCCTGTGTGGCTCTCCTCCTGTTAAACTTTTAAACTAAACTTTATTAAAAATACTCAAAACTGGTGCAAAAAAGGAAAGTGGATCAGTAGCAATAATTTTCTGGACTCGTTCTCGACTCCCCACATTTTCAAGTTATCTAACAATGCTTCTATAAAAAGCATAATAACAACACTGACGTCGAGAGAGGGTGAAACCCACAATTTACAATTACTACGATTGTGAATCTTTTTTTCTTCTTAGGTATTCTTCTTCATCTAGTACTACTGGGGGATGGATGGATGATTACATAAATGCTTGCTTGCAGACTAATTTCCTGAGAAAAGAGCAGATACACATTTTAATGCAGTGTTTACTCACGTAGCTGATTGTATGTCTTGTGAAAAGAGACGAGCAACCCTACAATTTGTAACAGTGAAACCGCCCCAGTAACTCCACTTTTTCAATGAACCACTGAAATTATCTATTAAAGGCTGGTTTTTTAAATAAGAGCTTGTTTTCTAGTGTACGACAAGCGCGTCCCTTTTGTTCTGCAGATAAAGCGAAACGCGGAGAGGGAGAGAGAATGAGGATGCTAATAATAATAATAGTAGACTGGAGTGATTTTTTAAAATCAACAATTTAAACCATATACTGTACTAATTAAAGTAACCTCCAATAAAAAAGACAGGCAAATATGATAACCACGAAAGACAAGGAATCTACAAATTCCTTGCAACTGCCGTTTTTTCATTCCTACCACCAGTTACATGAAAGTCTCTAATTGTTGCAAATGTGCTAAACGGCCTCAAGTATTGACAATTTCGATGTATCTGTCCATCTTGCGAATTATTATTATATTTTTGAATCCTATAAAATCAGCAGCAGTGGTCGTTAACGTCAATCGCAATTTTTCAAGTTGCCAGTTACACAGGATTTTTTTTTCTTCCTTTGCTATGCACCAAGCTAGCATAGCAGCATCATTATGCAATCCAACGAGAATGACGATGAATTGAATTAGCTTTGAAAAAAAAAATAAATGCGCAAATGCATCCCGCATACTTTTGTTGATTCCGTCAATTGAATCCTTCGCGGATTAGATAATATATTATATGATGTGATATTCAAGTTAGGTCAAATTAAAGTATATAATAGGCGACCTCACACAGAGTCGATCATCAGTACACACATGTAGATCAAGTGTATTGACCGACAGATTTTACATGCTTTTTATTGTACCTTTTTTTTCTTCTTCGCCATCAATCGCAGTCGTCGTCAGTGGAAAAAAAGAACAACTGATGCTGATGATGATGACGCCAAAAATCAAAGGCAATCAAAATCAGCAGCGATCAGAGAGATGGAGAGAGAGAGAGAGAGTTGTAAAATGCAAAGAAGTAAAAAATGCACATAGACAGTTGAGAAGATGAGCATCAAAAAATTGAAATAAATTGAGACTAATTTAAAAGTAAGACAACTAGTTCATCTCTCTCCCCCTCGTTTGTTGCTCAAATCAATAAATGAATCAAAATCAAAATGTTGTATTTTTTTCTGTAACAACAACATAGTGTTCGGTAGTAGTGAGTGGTAAACATGACTCGGTACATATTATTATTATTATTATTATCATGGCTTACAAAAATTATATTATATTATATTACATAGCAGCAGCAGCACTCACTCGCTTTTTATAATACCATGTCATCATCATTCATTGCTATTATCATCATCGTTTCATTTTGCTTACAGCGAGCAGGTAGGTATGTATTCTGCACCACCGCACGCAGATAAACATGAATAATAAAGTCCATTTCTTCTGACTGACTTGAGTATAATAGCAAAAAAAAAGAAAGAATAACTGCCTGGACTACCCCGACAGTTATCAATTGATGAGGAGCAACAACAGCAGCAGCAGCAACACAAGAGAAAACCAATATGTAGTAGTAGTGGTCTTGGTCTTTTCGATTTGAAAATTGAAAGAATCATGACATGCGAACAATTATTGAAGTCAGTCGTTTTATTGAAAATTACAACTTGAGGCATCCGTATTGTTATGCATATCATATTACAACAACTACTACTACAACAAC
Organism: Sinhomidia bicolor; assembly: GCA_027743785.1. Taxonomy (NCBI): domain Eukaryota; kingdom Metazoa; phylum Arthropoda; class Collembola; order Entomobryomorpha; family Entomobryidae; genus Sinhomidia; species Sinhomidia bicolor. Next base: position 9,403 of record JAHZMT010000603.1, on the reverse strand, counting down.
TATTATTATTATTATTTCTTCAACATGCATGTTTGCTGCTGCTACAACTTTNATTGAAGTCAGTCGTTTTATTGAAAATTACAACTTGAGGCATCCGTATTGTTATGCATATCATATTACAACAACTACTACTACAACAACTATTATTATTATTATTTCTTCAACATGCATGTTTGCTGCTGCTACAACTTTGTGTGGTATGTGCTTAAATAGAACATTTGCTGAAATTTATATGATTGACTGACATTGATAATGGTAATACCGATACAAGAAAATAAAATATAAAAAAATATCAAAGGTGCATTGTGCATTAAAAAATTATGTTGTACTTTATGTATAACAATGTAAAAGAAAATGTACGTAGGTACATTCTGATAAGTTCTCTTCAACTGACATATCTCAATTGCTCCGTGAATCGCAAAACCGTTTTATGAAGAATTATGAGCCCAACTAGGATCTCTAATGAGGCTTTGCCGAAAGAGCACGACGAGATAAGGGTATCAGTCAGGAATTTGTTACGATTTATTTTGCTCACTTTCTTACTCACTCTCGCCGTGTGTTTCTTCTCGATCGGTAGTAGTGGTTGGTGGAAGGCTACTACTGCGGATCACAAAGAATGTTACTAGAAAAGTAAACGACTTTCGGTATACCTATTATATATTTCATGATATTGATTGCGCCAACTTGTCGATCTACTTTTTTTCTAGGAATAATGATAATGATACTAACTCGGTTGCACACTGTTACTATATTATCTCATATCTCTTTGTACGCATATCTTTTTTATCTCTGTTCTCTTCCGTTTTTTGTTACAGATATTATTCATTGCCAGTTCGTTTGTCATTCTATACATCTATCTCTACATGAATTACTAGATGTTGCTGGTTGCATTCTTTGTACGTGTTTTTTTATAGTAGGTATATGACGGGTGAGTCTTTTCAGCTACTGTTGTTTAAAAAAACGCTTTAAGGCCACTCACGGTATTAAATTGAGAAGCAACTTAGGTAGCAATTTTTCATTATGCACATCTGTTGCTGCGCTTGCGGACTTTATATTGCATGACATGAGCAAAAATTCAAATACCAGAAGTCGTCAATAGTTGCTGCTCGGGAAATGATTGCCTGTACAAGTTGATTTTTATGAGCTGTTCAAGTTCAATTTCTCATATTTCGTCCAAGAAAATGGGCGGATGTAAAGAAGGAGTTTTTTGAAGGTGTTTGTGTCTGAATTGTGCGCATACTTTTAGTTTTAAACTATGCTCACAAACAGAAGCATCTATCCAGTTCAACCCCCACTTACTAATAATATAAGCAGCAAAAAACTTTCCCCATTACAACGACCTTATATATACCTACCTGCCAGAATGCTACTACTACCTCGACACAGCGAGCTCTCGATAGTTTCAGTTGTTATTTGTTGATGAGATGAGTTCTTCTGCTGACGAGGTATATATGTACACAAGTGTACCGAAAATGACTTTAGGGGTTTTCTGGAGCAACTTTATGATCAAATTTCAACAATTTTTACTTCCAAGTAAATTTCTCCATCAGCAAGCATTTCAATCTTTTCCTCTTATATTTTTTATGCTATATTCTTTATTAGTTGGTAATTAAAAAATTCCATTTTCCTCAGTAGTACTAAAATATGTTCACTTTGTACAACCAGTAGCGTGTAAGTATACAATAAATATATATTATATTGGAAATCCAACAGAAAAAAAATAAAGTAAGAAGTAATCTACAAAAAAAGCCAGTCAAAAGCAGTCTTTTTACTCAGTCATTTATTGTCCAAGGTTTTGTTCATCAACAACAAAACGCAACGTCCTCCAAAAAACTGAACCAGTTTTCATGCCTTCGTTCTTTCTGTTTCAACAACAGTGCTCTGCTCTCAACATTCTTGTGTATACCTATGTACATCCCATTGTGTTTTTTATTATTATAGCTCGACAGCAGCAGCAGCAGCACGACGATGATGATGATGTGCTTCAGTGTGAACATGTTGAGGAGAAAGAGAGAAAAACATCAACAAGATGAGAGTGAGGTAAAACATGATATTTAATTATAGGTTGTAGCCACTGTAGTACTAACAAACATTATGCTCAGTCACTTCATTTATTACTTTCATCATTAATCCTAATACATGACATTCTTCGGCAAATTGAATGCTACAAAAAAATTAAAAACTTATCACTTGCTAATCATTAGTTCCTCAACGCTGTCTGTCTACTACTACTACTACTACGAGCAGGCCAGATGATGAGACTGATTACTGATTACCTACTAACAACTGACACCAGAAAAAAAGCAGTTCAACCTCGGCACTCATCAAAACTACTTCTTTTACACAAAAATACAAGAAGCTAATTCAACCATCATCATCACTCTTGTTCACTTTTCTTCTAAATCAATTTCTGCTTTATTGGTAACATCATTACTTCTTCTTCGTCTTCTTGCGCGATAACTTTTTTTTAAGGTAATTAATTTTTGCTGAGAAAATAACGACAAGGCTACTTGTTTGTTATGTGCAAAAAAGTACATAATAATATGTAGTAGCAGTAGTATAGAAAAGTAATAAAGTGAGAAATGGTTTTTTTCTTCAAGTTATATAATTTGTCGGATTCATGTGTGAGATTTTCAAGAATGTTGAAAAATCTACGCGTTAAAAAGCTTCTGTGTTGCAGCACGCCCATCACTTCCAATTTACAGAAGAAAACCAACAAAAAAATGTTTGCTTTATTTCCTGAATGTTTGCAGATCACCATCATCAATTGAGAGATAACATAAAGTATAACAATTATTTCATGAACCAATTTTTACAAAAGTCAAGTTGCATTTTTTCACCAAATAAACAACTGCGACTGTACTGTACACGAGGATTAATTTAACGTTAACAATCTGCCGTTAAAACAGTTGTCAAAATTACTAAATCATTTTAAAAATGTTACCAGTGTACTGAAAGCTACGTCAAAAAACAAATTTTTTAAAAGTAATTTTTATTGTGACAATATAGGTTGGTATGTAAGCTTGAAGCTGAGTTCTTAGAAGTAAGCTTTCACCCTGAAATTTCCAACGAACCCAGCTTTCCATCCATAGCACAATATATTGCAAAACACGCCTTATTTTCCCGTAAGAAATGTTTTAAATGGTTGCTTACGTAGTTAATAGCCATCTCTTACTGTACATTTGCCGCGTTGCTTTTTTCTGTATCTCTTTATCCATTAAATAGTTTACACGCCACCTGTGTGGCTAATTCTTATTCGTTTAAAAAGAGTTCATTATTATTACCCACCACCACCACCACCACCAACAGCATCGTTTTGCAGGTGATATATGAAAATGCCGTCGTGAACCGGATTTATGGCAATTTTTCACACATTGTGGAAAACCTCTTAAAATGGCACTTTCAAAATTGCATGGTACCTCCTTAAATCATAAATACATTTCAGTGTGCTTTGATTGTGTTTTGACTCGTTTACTGTTCCGAGTAAAAAGAATCCTTTCTTGTTTTACATACAGAAACGCCACCACCAACACCATCACGGCATGTCTGTCTATCTGTTGTAGTGTTCTTGTTATACATAATATATATTTTGGGATGATGATGATCTCCTAACAGAATCTGTCTACATCATCGTGAAGAATCGTAATATCGGACAAGTAAAAAAACGTCATAAAAATGTCAATGCGAATGTGTGAATAGTATGTATGTATGTTCGAACCAAGTATTTACTCTATTAAATTTTCCAAAGGAGGATGGTCCGTCCAAACAAGGACTCACAATTTTTTTTTACCTTTTAGCAGAGAAGTATAAGCAAATATAGCCCACACAAACAAAAGCAAACATGAAGTCGAAGAAGGGGTAAAGAAAAAAAATCTGCCAATGAAAGCAGCTATCTGTATCTACGACCATACTACTACTAGAGCTTGTGTTTTATGCTAAGCGTACAATTCGAAAATTTTAAAACATTCCAAAGTTCATTTGGACCGTGAAGTGAAGAAGAAAAAAAGGAAGATGTTTGAATTGGTATCCATATTGTTAGTTAGCATGTTTGTACTAACCAACCCATTATAATGACACATCACCACTACTGCTTCCTATCTAATTCAATTTAACATGCAATTGTGGGAAATGGCTCTAATATTAATATTTACTGTAGCTAATTTTCGACGAAACTCCGTTTTGAAATTGCAATTTCACAACGAAAAAAAAACACATTTCAAGACATATTTTTTTAGCTGTGTGGTGGTGGTGGTTGGTGGTGCTTGATTTGATTATAATGGTACTCTTCATTGAAATAAGGTTGATTATCGTAATTATCATTGCTGTAACACTAGTTATTAGTTAATGGTGGAAAGCACAGGGGACTGTGTGGTGGAGTGATGGTATTAAAAAAGATTTTTTAGGGACACTTTATACCATAAGACCATTCACTAATAAAAAAGAGGAGTGTACGCCACACTAACCGTATATCATTTCATACGATGGATGGTGGTGGTGGTTGGTGGTGGTTCGCTTGAACTTTTATGATGGGTCGGAGTACTACAATGTATGTGTGTTGTGTACAAAGTAGTGAAAACACATTCATTTTTTCTTACCTCTTCTTCGTACTTCTAAAAACTTATTATTGTTATTATTATTGTACTTATTTCAATGTTCCCCTTGGGTTAACGAACAATTAACATGAGCATGGTAAGTGGATCTATGTAATTTTAGGGTTGAACTTTGTTAATGAACAACTAACGATATATCTCCTCCTGTCATAGTGTTGATGGTGTAGAAGAACAGGTAAAAAAACGAATAGAGGGATGTTATGCTGCTGATGAGTTTTCCACTACTGTGCAGTTTTTCGTTATTTTTCACGTTTCTTCTCCTCTTCGTCATCATCGTCAGCAGCAGAGATGCATCATATCATCAAAACCCTTTTGCGTCATACCATCTATTTTTTGTTAAAAGTAAATAGCGTAAAATAATAATAATGAAATATATAAATACAACAAAAAAAAGTGATAAGCTACTTTATACAAAGTTGTATTAAAAGTATTTCCTTCTTCCAGATCGTCATTATAAATATGCTGCTTACAACAATAAGCAGAAAAAAATATATATTACGTTGGCTGAAACCTGTGTGCATTGCTGACAGGACAGGTGTTGTTGCTGACTGGGGAAAGGTGATTGTTTCGAAATGGTAAAGTACAAAATATTATGTTTTCAGCATCACATCATCATACAGCATAACAGCCCATCATCATCACGCCTTATTTCTAAATGTCTCAAATCAAGGGAAAGGGAGTACAGTTAAAGTTAGCACTAGAGACCAGAAAATGAAAATTATTGCCACAAGAAGAAGATGACGACGATGAAAAAGAGAGAGAAGAGAATATTTTGCTGCGCACTGTTTAACTCACTTACTAACTTACTACGTAGGTATATGCATGCATGTATATTTATTTATTTATGAGGGCAAACGTGTGGGCTTCACCTATGGATAGTTCGTGATCCTCCATGTTATGCCTCCATTTTCATCATAAAAAAATCTATTTGTCTGATGTGTGTTCTGTCTTCTTCTTCTTGCACTTGGAAAGACAGTAAACAGAAGAGAAAAAAATGTTTCGCTATTAGCTTTATTATTATTATACAGCAAGACAAGCAGACAATATTATCTCTCAACATCGTTTATATGGACCGCCATAATATGATAATGCCAGGAAAGTGTAATATATTATCATTAGGGAGCCCACATGCATAAAAATAAGCAATACAAATCTATAACAAATAAGCTCAGGTATAAAGTACACAAAAGAAAATAGAGATAATCTCGTACTGCAGGCATGCAAGTGAAGAAAAACATAATAGTGAAGGAGTCGAAAGAGAGAGAGAAAGAGAAGATGATGATGAGATGACTGTAATATGCTATGGTTCTTTTTGTTAACATTGAGCTATTAGTACTTACATTGTTCTAAAATATTGAACTAAACTAGATTTCAAAGGTGAGTACCGTACCAATTTATTATCATTGATTTTATCTCTTTCTCCTCGCTCTTGTACTTACACACAACTTACATGTAGTGTGGATATCAGATGATGTGTGATATACAGACAGATATATATATAAAGTATATATACACTATTCTTTCCTTCTTTCTTTCTTCGTTATTGTTATATTGTTAACTGTTTTATTATTTCTCCCTCTCTCCCCATCTCCCTTATATCCCTATTATTACTATTATTATTATTACCCTTCATTTTGAAAGGTTTATTGAAATATTGGAGATGTAATAAAAATGAAATACAGCTTTTACAAGAACCACTGACTTTTGAAATTTTTCACGCATTTCCAACCGAATAATTGTAGTGTAAGCACTTTTTCTTGCATGTACTCTTTTATTATCTTGATATAACTTTATACTTATTTTGTGTACGGCACTGGCTGGCGCTAGTGCAGTGCAGTGCAGTGGTGTGATGCGACACACCATTTTTTGCACAATAATAAACAAAATACGTATTGTTTGACGATGTATAGCAGTGAAGTATGTATGTATAAATATAAATGTGTGTTGTTCACCTTGTGCTTTTTAATTTTTTAAAAAGATGTTATCATCATGAAAGAAATTGCAGCGGAGGACTGAAAAGTCATCTTTGTTCCTGTTTTTTTTGTAAAAAAAATTCCTTAGAAAAATCCACTTTTTTCTAGATAAAAAAGAATATTACGCTACTTGATTTACAGACTGTCATAAAATACTTAGCAAATAAAAAATATATATGGGGATCAATTTTGTGATCCAATAACATGCACATAATGTTTTTCTCCCCTGATTATTACAGTTTTCACTAGTAGAGAATAGCAAATTAAATATAATAATATGTAGGTAGAAGAATATGAGTGATGTGATGTGCACTGGTCATTTTTTTATTTATTATGGAGAACGATATGATAAACCACATTTTCATACGTCAGTAAACATATTATTCAAACAAAGGCTACACAGAGGAGAAACAGATCTGATTGCCGTTGTAAAACCTACAAGTAAATCACGATTTTCTTGAAAAAAATAGAGAAGAGAATATAATACAATGTGTGAAACAAGTATACAACATAGAAAAACCATTTGCGCTCTTTTTTTACGTATAATCAGAAAAAAAATATTTTTCTTGACAAGAAAGATGTGTGCACAAAAAAGAAAAAAATAAATAAATACTGTATGTGTGCATGTTGTGCTTTCACGGATCTTGAAAAATCATCATCATCATCATCATGTAAACTTTTTGTGTCTGCTCTCACACAACCGAGGAGCAACAATGAGATGCGATGATGCTCTTAATAAACTTGAATAATAGTAGTACACCTGCACTGCACTTATTCCATGTGAAACCGTATAGTGTGGCATTGGTTTTGTACTCACTCGTTAGTTTCACCTGTTCCCTATCAATCATACTTCATACCTACAAACAGCACAGCAGTCAGCGTGCCAGCCCATTCTGCCACATCAACAGTAACGTCCACTACAAAAACGACGAGAGAGAGAGAGAAAAAAAAAATAAGATTTTCTCTACACGAACTACAGAAATTGCCTAGAAAAATTGTTCAACTCATCCGGATTGTTTTCTGAGACTGGTTCAAATTTCTTGTTATTCAATTTATTTGATTTTTCATGTCTCTTCCACCTTTTTTCACCACCTTCTCCTCACTTCTGGGATGACGATGATGCCATTGCTCCCACATTGGAAGAATAGAGAGAGAGAGAGAGAGAAAAGAAATAGACGATATAATATATATTTTCTAACTAAAGTCTACTTACTTAAACAAGTGTATATTATTTCATGACTGGATCGCATGCGTACAAAAATTAGATGATATATAAACGCCTGCCCACAACTATGCGATAATGAATGAGTTGAAACATGTACCTTTTTGCCGTAGAAGAAGAAAAAAATTTTTCATGACTGGATCGCATGCGTACAAAAATTAGATGATATATAAACGCCTGCCCACAACTATGCGATAATGAATGAGTTGAAACATGTACCTTTTTGCCGTAGAAGAAGAAGAAAAAAATGAGTTTTTACCTGAAAAGAAAAACCGTATTGCTACAAAAAAAAGATGGAGCACGGGCACGAAAAAATCGTGTTCCCTTTTTTTTCTATTATAAAAAACTCTTCTTTTCTGGTTTACTTTAGTTACATAGAAGAGGTGGTATGTGTGTACCTATCACTATTTCATACACATTAGCAAAACTTCCAGTCATCATCATTTTGATCACCAAACTACAAGGCATGCAGTAGAGAAAAGCCGCTCCATTAGTGAAAAATAAATAAATGAACGTGAAAACGAAAGAAATTATAGGTTTCAAGTTGAAAGGTTACCCTGCTTGAATTCTCGTTCGTCTTGTTGATCTGATGTGATGATGAAATCGCAAAAAATATAAGATATGGTGTGCATGATTTGATTTTGATTTAATTTGATTATTTTTCTTTTGTACCCTACAATCTAGCACACTATTCTCAATGTTCCACTTACCAATAATCATTATTATTATTATCATTTTGTTTTCACTTGCTTTGTTTGTAACCATTGCAGAAATTATCATTGTAAACTTGAAAAGATAGAAAGAGAAAAAATACAAAGCGAAATTTTTCGTGGATACAATTTGCTCCAGCGTCCCTGCATAAAATTTCAAATCATTCATATGAATAAATGTACTACTACTCACTGTTACATCGCTTGAGGAATTTTATACAGCGTAAATAATGGGAGATTTACACTTTTTATCTGGCGCATTATTTTCCCCAATTCATTTCAAAGCTCCCTCTGTGTTGAGCTGATTACGTTTCATTATGTAAAATCACATTGGGATGAATCACCTCTTTTCTAATTGTGTAGCGCATTAATAATAAAATAATAATAACACCAACTCATAGAACAACTTTTAGATGAAACCACCGCACCACCGTGTTCCGTGTTATTCTTGTTTCCTTTTAAACTTTTAATAATAATAATAATAATATATTATATTATTTCCTTGTTCGTTCACAGTGCACATGTACCTAACAGTTTGTATCTTCTTCTCTTCTGTTCCACATTATTATTATGTCGCTCAGTCAGCGCGCAACTAGCATATAGTCAGCCCGATTGAGATTAGCGTGACTTATGAGATTTCGACAACCTGCGGTGCTGTTTTTAAGAGCACTTGACGTCCGTACAGTGTACCATGTAATATGAAATGTGAATTTTTTTTCAGCCTTATTATGACGATATGAATAGAATGAATGCCATGCCATGATGATGATGATGATGATGCTGGTCAGCACACCAAAAAATGTTTATTAAGACGACGCAGCGGCAAACGAGCTGTATGGTGGAAACGTTTGACTTTGAAAGGGCTTGGCAATATTAAAAAACTATGCG
>JAHZMT010000602.1:0-15856 GCA_027743785.1 Sinhomidia bicolor | reverse complement strand
ATGATGGCAAAGCAAAAAAGCACAATTAACAAAAGCAAGCGGTGAGAAAGAAGGAGCAGCAGAGAAAGTGTAAGCGTTTTACAGAGAGGCTTCACAATAATTGCATCAGTGTAGTATGGAGAGAGAGAGAGAGAGTGTGTGGGTAGGTAGTAAATTGGTTGTTGGTTGGTTAGTTGGTTTGATGGCTGCTGGATGGTAGGTATGTTTAAACTGACCATGATGAGAATACTTGTCGTGAGAATATCCTCTCAAGTTTTATTCTCCGTCTCTTGTTGCTGCGCTCTTCTCCACCAGTTTCTATTTATTTTGCATCGCCGCTTTCCAGTTATGACGCCATAAAATGATGCAAGGAAAATTTTACTTGTGAGAGTGTGTAACAAGCTGCTAATGAGATTCAGCGATAGTGATAATGGTGGTGGTGGTGGTGTGGAGAAGAAGAAGAGGTAATCGAGCGCTGGCATGCATCTTTTCTCAACTTTGATGCTCAGTGGTTTCTATATAATACTGGGGGTTCAGCTTTTTATATCAACGCGATCATGCAAATTGGTGGGGAATAGAGAGATGCTCGCTATAAATCACACATCTTTTCAATTTTCTAGCAAAAAATGATTTTTAATTAAAAAGTTATCTAATAATACGTCATCAGTCTTTTAAGATGTTTTCCTTATAATGTCATTAAGGCTACATTAATAGTGTGTGCTGTTGTGAGTGATGATGAGCATGCATAAAAAATTTGTTATTTTTAAAGAATTTTTTTCTGGTGTGTTTTTTTTGCAAAAGAAGAACCTACGAGTACTACAACAGCGCGAACAAGTGGAACAAATCACCGTGCGACACGACATGTTAGTAGCGAGATGAGGGCAACGTGCAAATGCCACATCCCATGCATCCGCCGCCGTTTTTCCACTTGGCGTGGTGGTGGTGGTAGCTTCTGCTCTTGCACAATCATTGGCATCAGCGTCTTCGTTGTCGTTCTTGTTGAAAAACTATTCATTTGGCAGAGAACAAGGCACAACAACACACAAACAAATACGCAGTCAATTTAAAAAAAAGAGAAGAAAAGAATATTTTTAGTCATGCAAATTTACACTTACCAAAAAACGAGCTCATTTGTCATTTTTTTACAAGTTTTTACTAATTACCTACTTTCTATATATTTTTTTCATTCTTCATGCAATTTTTTAGCAACTTCCAATTCCAATCGAATAAATAAACTGTCTCGTTCTCTTAAAAACTCGGAAACGCATTCTTTTGTTTAAAAAATAATGATTTCACTCCTTGTCGTTGTCAAACGAAAAACTTTTAACCTGTTTTTTAAGGTATTTCTTGGATGATGAACCAATATCTATACAGTGGCGTTGATGTAAGTAAAATGGTCCTATTTTGTTTTGTGTTTTCGTAAAAATGTACTAAAAGCTGTATTTGTGGTTCAAGTCTGTGTAAAATGTTTTGTCAATTTCAAAAGTGTGGTTGTTCCAACATTTTTTTCAAACTTTTGTAAAGAAAAGCAAGTACTCAAATTTTTCGACATTTCAAAAATAATTTTATGCCGAACTGGAAATTAAAAGGCAAATACAAATTATTATTATTATAACTCGTTGTATGAGCATATGGTTATTATTTACAAATGTACAAATATACATTTTTACCGTACTTGTCAAAAAACTTCCTACCATACTCCTTTGGCTCACAAAAGACTAAACTAAAAAAGGTGAAATAAACAATTTAAAAAGTAAACTAATTTATGCGAAATCACAATTAAACATTTTTTCACAAACACCAATAGAATAATAGTATTTACAGTCAACAGTCTAGTGTTGTTCAACAGCTATTTAATTCACTAAACTCAACGTTCTAATAATTTCCACATATTTTTTTACTATACTGCTTGCACTGCTGTCACCACAGAGCATGAAAAAAAAATTTTTTTTAAGAGAGAAAAAAATAATAGTAATAGTTTGAGTGTCAACTCTACCTGGCTCGAATTATCACCCGTTTGTGCTGCTGAAAGCATATACTATCGATACAAAAAAATTGGAGTGATCAAAAATCCTGGAGTCTTGTCAAAAATTTTATGTCCACCGCTGGTTAGTATATATAATAAAATGCTCATCATCATCATTATTCAAAATTCTACATTTTGGTCAATTTATAGATATTTTTTTTCGATTTTTTAAAGTCATCCATCCAAAGAGTAAACGAGACAATATGGAAGTAGTAAATGTATATTTTAAAAAATACACTACTTTTTGTTCCAAAAGGTCAAAATTAGATGAAAGGTCAATTATTATTATATTCGTTTTTGTCAGAGTGAGTCTCACCTACAGACAAAACGCTATAATATAACATTATTTTTGTTAATTAAGAGTAAACCACAGTTAGTGATTGATGCTGGTTAGAAAGGAGGGTAGTGAGTAGTACCGCTACAATTATCATAATCATTGTTAATTAATTATTATTATTATTAGAGTTGCTTATTGTTCATTCGTCAAGGGCATGACAGAAAATATAATTATTATTATTATATATTGATATATTATATTTTTTTACGACAAAGTCATCAAGCAAAATAGTTAGATAAGTAGATATTTATTGAAGAGTTAGGTAGATATTATGTAAATATATTTATGTTTGGGGGGATTACGGCGGAATGAAAAATATTTTTAAAAGGCAAAAAGGGCTAGAGAAATTGTAGATAGATATATTTATACGTTTACAGGAATAAAGTATTATTACATAGAAATGTACGAAAAAGATTTTTTTTGCCTTCAAGTTACAACGTACACATATAATAGTAATAGTATAATAATAATAAGTAATTGTCTTTGGAGAGCATCATCATTCTCTCCTATCAAGGTTTAATTAATTTTTTTAAATTTTTAAAGTGAAGTCCCTGAAGAAAAGTGCAACTGACTTTGAGCTTTTTGTTCATTCTTTCACTATTTTAGAATAGCGCCTCTCGACGTTCTACATTTTTTCTTTGAAAAAATAGATAGTTGAAAATTGAGTATTAATGAAATTGGTAAAAAAATAAACAAAGTGAATAATTATTTATTGTTATATTGAAATGAAATGATTTAGAAAAAATGGGTTAGAAAGTGACTGGGAATTAGAAAAGACTTACTTTGGAAGCACATTCAAAACAGGTAGTTACAACTTTGGAAATGACAGTCATGAGAAGCTTCGTCTCCTGAATAACCGAGTCGACTTTGGTGAACGTTGCTGCTTTCCCAACTGTTGGATTTTTAACGGTAAACTGCAGCTGTTGCACTCTGGTCGGGATTTCATCCACCTTCTCCAGCAACTGCTTCTTTTCTGTACTTGTTGGAACCTGCAAACGAACACACACAAAAATAGTGTCAACATTGCCGGGGTCTCCACCGTTATTTTAGTCGGCTAAAACATGAGAGAAAATCTGCACTTTCTTATAAAATAATACCCACTTCAAGTATTTTTATCGTTTCATAAAGACCAGCATTACAAGAGGCAATTTCCGAATCCGTCTAGTCTATTCTTACAGCGCTAGATAATATACCAGCCAATAATAGCTTATTCTGCAGTCAAATGAGTGTACGCAGAGTTGCCAGCACACACCACCACAACTATCAATCATGCGTTTCCCTTCCATCTCCCTCTTCTCTCTCGACAAGCTCCTCTCACAAACAACATCTTTCAAAGAGCAGCAATAAATTTTGCATTCACCACCTCTTCATCATTTTCAGGTCAAATTTTCCACATGTTCAAGTCAACAATGGTGAAGGGTGTGTATGGGGGAATGACGTGCCGCAAAACTCTCCACTGCATGCCTAACCTCAAATGTATCAAGAAACAAAAAAGTACATTCTTCTCTCGTTAACTGTTTGCCTAGACTTTCACTTTTAGTCTTGTGGTAGTGGTAAGTGGTCTACACTTTCAGTTTCTTCTGCTTCCTTTTCCCTTTGCTGTGGCTGCTCTTCCCAAATGTGAATTCGAAATACGGGCAAGAAACCAACGAGTTTTGCAAGTTGTATTCAAGTCTGCTCAGTGCGCTGTATCAAGAGAGGAAGAATAATAGCAGTTAGCAGCAAAGTTTTCTTTTTTTGTCTGTGGCAGAGGAACAAGAGGAAAGCTTGAGAGAAAATCATCGACATCGTCATGATCAACTTTTCTAACAACTGTACTCCTTGAAGAAGAAGAAGATCTGCTACCCTTCTCCTTCTTAAGAAGTTTAAGCTCCTGGGAATGATTCAGATGTGTGCAGTGCTACTAGTGCTACTGTTCACCTATCTATCTAATCATATTCCGTTTAAGACCATGGGTTGTCCTCTGCATCTATAGGAAAGATGAGAGCAGGTAGAGAGGGGTGGATCTGGGATTGGTGTGTGCTCTCCTTTTCGAATATGTCAAGAGCGTGTGCGGACAAAATATCGAAAACGCTTGAACAGAATTTGCAAACTTGGAATTCAAATTATGACCGAAAAATAAAATTTCAAATCTTAACAAATAATTAACTTTGACTTTCGTACACAAATTTAAAAGCAGTAAAAACGCAAGAAAAATTAGATTAATGCGTGGGTCATTGTGCAAGTAAAGGAAAGCATATTATAACATTATCAATCTTATGGACAGTTATGCTTCCATATTTTTTGGGGTATTAAATAATAGCATCACAATTGAAATGATTACATTAATGAATTCGACGTCGTGTGTAATATTATAAGATGTTAAGTTACAACATGCTATAATAGGTTTCTCGTCAGGGACACTACAAGTTTTTCTGCAGTTACAATTTACCAAAAATACTGTTCTGCTGGCATTTTATTTGTACTTAAATGGCATTCATCTATTTTCTGTGATAAAGATGATAATGCAAAGCTTCTTAATAAAGAAAGAGTGTTTCTTCATAGTTGTAGTAGGTCTAGCTTATCTACTATACCACCAAAACGCTACATCTCTCTCAAAGGTGGTTATGATTAGAAATATTTCTATAATCGGCATTTTGTTATGCCTTCGAGATTTTGGTTTTCGGTCAAAAGGTAATTCGAGATTTTGCCCCAAGACCACCTAGAGAGAGAGACAGTAGCAGAGTAGACACTGTTGACTGCAGTAAAAACTATAAAAAAAATATCTACCATTATTATTAGTGGCATCTATAAAACCTTTCTTACATTTTTAAAGGACACACAGACATGCACACGGCGAGAAGAGAAAGAAAAACAAAAGAGGTAAAAAAAGAGAGAAAAAGCCAATACAAGTAGTAAAAATATATAGAAGGACCGAAACAACTTTTTTTTATTCTTTCTCTCAGTTAAACCAATAAAATTGGGTCCTTGAATTTTTTTACCACTACGACAAGCTCGTGTTGTATACGACTACTACTACTTAATATCCTTGAAAAGAGATTGTTTTCTTCCCTTTTGTTTATTTTCTCTTCAGTCTTTTTTTTTTGATGTGCTAGAGAGAGAGAGAGAGAGGCTTGGCTTTATTTTCTGCTGATGATGCTACCCTGTTGCTGCTTCTATTTATTTTTACGTGCGAGCACAATTCTGAGAAGGTAGGATTAGCAGGAAAAAAGTGACATGTGGAGTGGGATGGAAGTAGGTATATTATGAAATTGCTGGGATGAGAGAGATAGTATAAGGATTTTCTCGTGTTCGCTCACAAATTCGGTTATGATTAAGGCCTGGTATTAGTATACCACCACACAGTATGCTATCATTATTATAGATGTACAACACAGAGAAAGCATTTTTTTTCAATCCCAATAAAAAAGAAGAAAAAGAGGAATATAATTATTATTTCTTGCAATGTTTTCAATGCGTGCTGCTCAACAGACTTTCCTTATTTTCTTTAGACTTATTATTATTTTTATGTATGCATCGAATCAAATTCATCATCTAAATAGCTAGTGTAATGCTTCGCATTTGACTGTACCAAGCTCGTCCACATAATTATTTACAATTCGCTATTCGGTCAGAATCAGACCATCTGCAAGTGTGCAATGCCTGATCCCAATTTTGAAGTATTGTATAGAGCGCAGTTCGAGAACAGTTTTCTTGTAGACAACTCTGGTCAGGATTTATGAGCACTAGTTTGGTTGCATGCATAAAATGAGAATGAATCACTATTTTATGTCAATTATTATGTATGTGTTGCCTAATTTGGCAGTAAAGAGTGTACATGGCCGTTGTAGTGAAGTACGCCCCGAAAAGACCAACTGCCTGCACTTCACTTTGCAGCAATTTCACACATGTCCTGCTGGGCATGTCCATGAAAAAGCTAATTTATGATGGATGAAAAGGTGCATTAAAATTTATGCAACTTTTTTTTATCTTCTCTTCTCTTTGCCCTCATCCGTTCATGTATCCTTGAAACAGAAAAAAAGTAATGGTTTTGCTTGCTAATATGCCAATGAATTTTCAGATGGCCTGCAACACAGCTACAGCAATAAAGCGTAATAACTTTTTCCCATTCTTTTTTTGTTTGTTTATCCAAATAAAAGAGAGCAACCTGCAGCAGCACACAGAGAGGATTTTTGTGAATGTGAAACACATTATTTTTTTCGCTTTCCCTCTCATCTGAAGAAATGAGCCTATTATTATGCCCATCCATCCCAATAACAAGGCATCTCCACCCAGTTTTTTTCGCCAGTGATTTATTATAATAGGAGCTCATGCCACCATAATTTCCAGTGGATTCTCTCGCGTCATCACATCAAAATTCAATAGACCATTAGAGCTCTTGTCCAATTTCCAATTTATGTAATCTTTTTTCCCTCTTTCCCTTCTTCTCCAACCAGCCAGCCAGCCAGCCAACCAACCTTTATTTTCCTTTTTACCTCCAACCAACCAAAACCAGGAGCAATATCATCATCAACTGAAATGTCTTTACTTTCCCTATAGCAGAGTCTACTGCCAGTACTACCATCACCACCACCGCCGCCGCCACAGATAACGAAATGCTACCGGTGCGGCGGTGCTCTCTGGTTTTGGTACAGTTGAAATGGTATGCCTCCTTCCCAATTGAATTTTCGAGTCCTTAATGCTACCTCACCACCACCACCACCCCCACCACCGCATCATCATCATAACTAGAAATAGAGACGGGTAGAGAGAAAGCAAAGACAACGACGACACGTTAATGGCAGAGAGAAATTCAGACAGATTTTGTCCTACATTTTCAAACGCTTTACTTCTCGCATCATCATCATCAGCAGCAGCAGCAGTAGCAGTAGCATCAAATAAGGTAGTTGCTCAGTTGAGTTGAGTCTCTGATGCGGTAAACCGAAGGATGTAGTCTCAGCAGAAGCGACGCTGGTGGTGGAATAAGAATGATAATAATTAATTTTAAGAGAAAGCGCTGCTGCCACTATACACACTCTCGTCGTTTAAAACGGTGCTAGTCTACTGCTGCATTAATATAAAATTACATTTTAGAGACTAGGCTGCTCACTGCCGTACAACAGCAGCAGCACACCTCAAGCAAAACTATGAGAAGGTGTACTACCAGCAGCTAGCACATAGTCTACGGACGCATTTTGTGTCGTCACCTATAATACAACTTTATTCATTCGACTACGAAAGGAAAAGTTGCCTTGTGAAGTTGACGATGATGATGATAAGTGTTCCACAATACAAGTTTTTGCCACCTTGTACATCTCATCACACACATTTGAATTTGCAGTGGGAGCAAGGACGATAGGCAGAGGCATTGGCTCTAAGTTGGATGGAAATGGTGAAGAAGGCAGTGATCATGAAGGATGATGAAGGTATAAAGAAGAATCCTTTTATTTCCAAAGCTAATAGTATGCCGTGGGCAAAAAAGACATCATCATCGCGTATTTTCGACTTTTGGTGGTGGTGGTGCTGCTACCCTTTCACACCCAGTCGTGCTGACGAAAATAATAGATGCAAAGTACAGGCAAAAATCAAGCCTTTTTTGCAGTAATTCTTTGCATAAATAGAGTATTAGGTACTTTCACCGCTGCTCCAGCACTGAGTACTTTATACCATTTTCTTGTAAAGAAGCGCTTTGTTCAAGCATTCGCAGCGCTTGGTACATACACACATTGAGTTGAAGTGCCTTCACCACCATCATCACAGCCATCATCCTCATCACGAATTTTGTGCGCCTTATTATTATTATTTTTATTGTTAGAGCGCTTTGGGCCCAACGTTTTCCATGCATTTGCATAAGTCGGTCTGCTAACCACAACACACACACATGCATACACACAGACATGTAGTTTTGCATGCATAACAAGCAGCACTGTACTTTCCAACGGGCGATGATGATGTGAGAGGAGCAGCAGCAGACAACAACAAGAAGGGAACAAGTGCACAAAGTGAAGTGAAATTGGAAACCGAAATGTACCTGTTTTTGCCTTTGCGCCTCTCCTTTTCTTCTATAATGTCATCATCATCATCATCATGATCATCATCTCGGGTAAACATAAGATTTTTCCCCCATCCGTATATATCTTCCCTATATTCCCCCATTCCCCCTTTCGCACACACAACCACACTTTACGTTTGCATCGCTTCTTTCCCAACAAAATGTGTAAATTCACTTTCGCAAAACTTGTTCCTTTCTCCTGTTACGACTACTTACTTTTATGTAGATAGCATAAAGAGGAGTAGTGGAGTAGTAGTGGAATAATATATTTGTGTGACCCTCAGTTTTACTTACTTTTATCTTTTCTCTCCTTCTTTTCCACATTTTTCACCTACACCCACCCACCAGATCATTGAAAAAGCGAGCAAAAGGCTCTTTCTCTCGGTGTGCATTTCTCGTCCTCTCTGCAAAAGTAACGAGTCCACACATTTCACTATGCAAAGTGACAAGGTACACTATGATTATTACTATTATTAGCAGCGCTTCTACTGCTGCTCCTCTGCAAAGCTCACACAACATCTATTTTTTGCTAGTTGCTTCTTCACATGACCTCTCTCTTCCTCTTTCTCGCAGCATAAAAGTTGACTGGAATTGAAGGGATCTTTCCGAGAAAATCTTTGATATTGCCGAGTAAGCCTAAAAAAATGTCAGTATTGATGATGGTGTGTGTACTTCAGTGGCACCAGTGCAACGACAACTACAACTACTGCTGACTAAGAAATCCTTTTCTCCACTGCTTAAAGTGAAATTGCAGCACTGAGTACATTTGACAAAGTAACGAAAAGGAAAATGGAAAGTGCTTTGCTTCTTTTGAAAATGGAAATTTATTTAATCAGCAGGAGCCTCTACTACAACTACTGTATATATACTACTGCTTCAAGCTATATGTATGTCCTACTCACATTCATGCTTCACATTTGGAGCAAAAAAATATTTAGACTATCCATTGTACACTTGTGTGTCTCTGTGCATGGTTGGTAGTAAATAGAATTTTTAGTTTGCGTCTACCTTCAAAAGACTTCATCTTTTTTTCCCTCTCTCTTTCTTTCTCTCTCCAGAGAATATTGATGATGATGATCAAGATAGAAGCTCTCAGATGGTAGCAACGGAAGAAAATTTAACTTATAAATGCCCTGCGGTGTGTGCACATTGATTTATGGACGCTTTCATCTTTTTCTTGTTGCTCATCGTCGGTGGTTGGTAATAGATAAAGTAAATTACTCGCGTAATGACGACGCCTGTTCACGAAATATGAAAAATTCTGATTGTGTATAACAGAGAGTGGTGCGCATGCAGGTAGCGCTGCTACAATGCTTGTTAGTTTGATTATATCTGTCAGCGAAAAAGTAAGCAGCTTTTCAAATCAGAGCAAAATAGAAAAAGAATCTGGTGCTTTGATTGGGAATGTAGTCGGTCGGTGTACGAAAAAGAATATGTGTAGGTATTTTATTACGTGAGTTGCAGCGTCAAGTAAGCAGAACTGAATGATCTAATGTCCTACAGCAGCGTCCTACCCTATAAAATAATATCTTAAATTAGTATTATAATGATAATAGATGACAGGGCAGTATATTAGCCGACTACTCTNCTGAATGATCTAATGTCCTACAGCAGCGTCCTACCCTATAAAATAATATCTTAAATTAGTATTATAATGATAATAGATGACAGGGCAGTATATTAGCCGACTACTCTATTATTATTATCATCATCATCGTCGTCGTCGGCGTCATCATTGCCTTAAGAAAAGTTGGCATCCCTCGGGAATAACCTGACTGACTTGCTGACTAGAACCACCACCACAATTTGAGTAGAATGGAATTATTGTAGAATACAAAAATAATAAAACTTTTTTACAACTGCATTACTTTTATATGCTTTTTTACAATAAATCAAAAGGCAAAGTACCTAGTCAAAGAAGTTTGCCATGTCGAAGAATGTAAAGAGAAAAAAAAACATTTTTGTCGATAGATAAGTAGCGTGTGCTATGCTTCTTCTTCTTGTCTCGTTACCGCTGTTACAACCAAGTTTTTTTTATGACAAGAAGAAGAAGAAGAAAAGTTGTGCGAGGACGATAATGGTGACTTGACTTTGACGTTAACCTTTCTACTTTCTCTTTTGCGGGTTTGTGTGCGAGTGGTTTCTCTCTGTTGAGAAAGTAGTCAAGTGAAAATCTGATCATCATCAAGATGATCATGAGTGTACACTGGCGACCCAAAGGTGGGCTGTGCCACCAGTATAATATGAAGGAAAAGTCACATCACGTTTTCGATTAGTGCAGCCAAGGTTTGCTCTGCTTTATACACATTCACTCGCAGTCTAGTTTAACGTCCATACTTAAACAAGCACTGTAATGAATGAAGATGATGATGATGGTGGTGGTGGTGGTGGGATGGCAAGAAAAACTTTTTTCGTTGCATTAAAATTAACCGCCACAGTTAGCTTTCCACATTTTTGATCTCCGTATCTGATGTAGCTGCTGGTAGCGTGGATGGAGAAAAGTAAGTTTAACAAGACCACGCAGTGCTGCTGCCGCCGCGAGTGATGCCAGCAAAGCCAAACCGCAATACAAGGACTTTCCCTTGTAAGCTTAAACCAACTTGACTTACTTTTCTCGCAATTTTGCTGACATCAACATATGATCGAATACATGAACATTGTTATATAATAATAATAATGAAATTATATATACGTTTAAAAAACGTGTGTGTGTGCAGATAAGGTGGTTGGCATATAACAGAGTTATCCTTTGAGCAAGCAAAACTTTTGTGGAGAAATGAAGATGGAGGGAACGTCACAAGGAGAAACTATTAGCGGCGGAATTGGATAAGGGATAGTGATGCATTATAAATAGTGGCTGGAGCGAGGTGTATAGTTTGTTCGTGTTATTTGTTGCCAAGATTAAATAAAATGTCAAAAGACATGATATATGTATATTGCATTGTTATTTTATTACAAAAAGTTTTCCTCTTCTGAGCCACTCCTAGTGGATGCCGGAGAGCAGCGCAGGATTATGAATACAAACTAGCAGCAGCACAATTCAAACCTGCTCTGCCATTCTGTCATAAAAAAGGACATTTTCTTCAGAGGACGTCAAAGGTGGTGCAGCGTTGATTGAGCTTGTGTACACCTTCCGTATACCAATAATAATAATAAAATAAGGATGGATGTAGTAGCATGGCTTTATAGAATATGCCTGCATGGAAATAAGCAAAACGCAAACTTTTGCGAGGCTTTCTCTCTTTGCCCCGCTGCGGCTTCCCATGAATAAAATATTTCAAGGAAATGAAAATCTCAATTTTTCACCGTTTCTCTGCCGCCGCCAGTGATATGGCAGAGACGGACGACGATGAAAGATAAAGTATTGCGGTCTAATGAGCTTGATAATGTTCATTGTTTTTTACCACTATTCATTGAGTCTTGATGATAATCAGCACGCGGGCTGATAAAAGAGCGACGACGAAAAGGAGAGAGCAAGCACCACAGAATGACTAACAAGGCCACCGCACCACCACCGCCTTCGAAGAAACCCAGACAGCAGCAGCAGCGTTACATGCTCAAATGGCTTCCGACTAATAAACGTACTGCCAGTTAGTTTGCTTTAAAAAAAGGGACAAAAGCTGTAGTCAAAGGCGGCGGTGCCAAACAAACAGTGGATTCTTCCTCCTATTTTACGTGTCATTCAGTTTGTTCGGTTGAATTGTTAAAGTATTCCGTGAAGGCCAATCTTAAAAGTTAAATTATGTCAACTTTTTTTCGCTGAAAAGTGCATGTATATAAATATGATAACAGCAGCAAAAAAGGTAAGCCA
The DNA here is from genome assembly GCA_027743785.1 of Sinhomidia bicolor. NCBI lineage: Eukaryota > Metazoa > Arthropoda > Collembola > Entomobryomorpha > Entomobryidae > Sinhomidia > Sinhomidia bicolor. The sequence goes on along the minus strand of JAHZMT010000602.1, from coordinate 3,672 downwards.
AGCAAGTATTTTCTTTCCCTTGTTCCGTTCTTCGGAAGCAGCAGCAGCGCTAGCACACGCTTCAATCTCTCTCTAGGCTAATAAACTGAATGGAAGTCTTGGGAATTGGCACTAATGAAACGTTTCCCTTTTTATTATTGCAAAAAGAGAGCAGCCCGCCGCAAAAGACCAGAGCAAACATTCGCTTCCAACAAAGTATTTACATTTGCTGACTTATGCAAATGATACTAAAATATTCGCAGGGAAGTGAGTGAAGTGAGAGTTGAGAAGTATAAAAAAGGAAAAACTTTTTTCTCTCACTTTTACCTTTTCTCTCTGCGGTAGTTTAGGAGTAATAATAGTAGTAATAATAATAATGTATAGTTCATATCATCTATTATATCATCTATTGGGTGTGCACTGCCAACTTTTGATTAAACTTGAAAAGAAAAGAGAGAGAAAATAAACAGAGCATTTCCTGCCTGCAGCAGCAGCAGTCTCTTCTTCCTTAACTCTATTTTATCCATTAGGGCTCGATCATTATGCCCTTTGCTACTTTCCCTGTTTAATGTGTTCTGGAGAAAAGTGTTATATTTATAGCTTGTCGAGGTTAACTGGTGATGAAATACCTAAAAAAAAGAAGGAAATTTCAAAAAGGAAATGACTTGGTGACTTGCGAAAATATGTTTTTTTTTTCAAGAGAAATACAAACTGCTATCGCGCTGCTAATTTTTAAAGTTGATTTTTTTTCTTGAGAAGAGAAAAAAAGTTGATTAGAAAAACATACACAAAACTCTTTCCATCTTTTCAGTTGTGTGTGTATGAAATAGACAGGAGGAAACTTTTTGTTTGGCTAGGTTAAAAATATATATGAAAAGAAAGTGAAAGAAAGAGAGTGGTTGTTGTAGTGCATTATTTTGTTGGAAGCAGAGAGAAAAATTTTTCCCCTTTGATAATGGCATAAAATAATAGGCTTTCATCATCAAAATGAAAAGATGTTTGACACAAAACTTTTTTTCTGCCAAAAAAGAAGCCAAGTTGGCTTCCACTCTCTACTACTTGCTTGCAACATCCTCCTCTCACACAACGAAAACTGGAGAGAAGGAGAATGAATGTTTTAAAAAAAAGTTGTCATCCCACCTGCCGGTCTTTTTCTTGTATTCTCCTCAGAGAGAGAGAGAGAGAGTAAAAAAACTTTTATTTTCTTCATTTGACATGCAAAATGGCGCAAAAAAACAGCAACCCACAAAAAAGTTTTTTTGCTGCTGCTGCTGCTGCTATGCTGCTGGTGGCAAGGAAATGAATTCTGCCAGTGTCAGCTTTTATACCATTTACAAGTACGTGACTGACTGCCTCCTTTCTCTACATATAAACATACAACTTTGTTTGTGTTTTTCCTCTTATTCCTACACACCGCTTCTCTCCTTTCAAGTTTATTCACCATTTTCCTTAAAGGAATTCTTGCCGGGGTTTCCTTATTGCTTAATAATAATATGTAAAAGCGAAGGGAAAGACAAGGCTCAGATTCTGAGATTCTCTCTTTTATTTTCTTCACTTTACCTGGCTGGAAGAAAGGAGAGAAAAAAATGGTGAGAATGATGTTAGTACGTGTAAACACTGTAAGCTTTCACTTGTTTCACACGACAAACTAAAAAGAAGAAGAAGAAGAAGAAAAGCCCACACCAGACCACCAACAGATTGAAAACAAAAAAAGGAAAATCCAGTGAGGAGAAGACTCGAGTGGTGGTGGAGGTAGTACCAAAAAAATTCAGGTGGAATAACATCTTATTTGTCACTGACTTTCTCCACTCTGCTTCTCCACACCGTGTGCAAAAGTGTAAGTTTTGGGTAGTAGGCAATCTTGTACATTTATTCCTCTGCATACTCTATACTATTCCTTGCTGCTTACAAAAACGTGGTTGGTATTTCTTTTTACTCGCAAGAAAAGATAATATATTATCTTGTTTTTTTCTATCATCCAGCAACTGCAATGTCAAATCAGGGTACAAATCTATTTTCAACGGTGAGAGGAAAATGTATACAATAATTTGAATATTTGTAGCATTACTTATGTAACACCACCGCCACCTTGCAAAGAGGGTAAAGAAAGTCGGGGAAAAGGACAAAAAAAAATTCTTTGCATTTTTTTTTCTAGAAAATGAAACATTTTTCTGGAAAACTCTAGTGTCCGTAGTGCAAGTAGTGTTGGTGGAAGGTAAAAAAGAAGGATGTGTTTTTGAGGCGCAATAATAATAACAAACAAACAGGGTTCCTCATACTTGCTCCCTCCCTCTCTCTCTCTACAACAAGTACGTGCTCACTTATTTCCACGCTTGGTTGACTCTAAACCGGATTTCCACGAAATCCCGACGACCGTTATTTATTATAAAAAAAATAGAAGCGAGTAGAAAAAGACAGGGAGACGACGACGGTGATACTATCTTCTTCTTATTTAAATAAGAGTCGACAGGAGCAACAAGGCTGGTGTTGAATATGGCGTGGGATTAGACGAAAGTGAAGCGGAGATTTTGGCTGTGTGCATGTACGTCTCTGGTAGCAAAAAAATATAGGGAAAATGCAGTGGTTATGTATGTAGAATATGCTAGTATTATTATTGTTACATTTGGGAATTATGTAACGGAAGAAATGTTGAGGAATGTGTAATAGGCATGTGCACAGTTTTCTTGTGTCTTTATCCGTCCATCTATCTCTCCGTAAGAGCGCACAGCACTGCACTGTGTGGAATGTGTGCGGAGAAGAAGAGATGAAACAGGTAATAATTCCATTAAACTTTTTCTGGCAACATGTTGCCTGTTCGAGATGGCATGAGAGTACAAAAGAAGAAGGAGATATGAAAATGAAAAGTGTAAGTACAGCGCACTTACACAATCCTGTACAAAAATAAAACAAATGTCTTGCGAAATATTAAGCATGTTCCTGCATGAATCCACACATGCCAGTTTCGTCTGTTTTACATGCTACTCAACTATTCATATATTAAAGCATTTTTTTACTGTTCTTGGTAGAGTTTTCAAGTTTGTTTGACAATATTGATGAATATGTGATATGATGAGCGACATAATAAAATGACAATTATTAAAGATAAGCTTCTTACCTCGGTATCCAGCTTTGTTGCTTTCACAGACTTTTGGGTTGTACCATGTTTCTAGAAAGATAAACGCATACGTTAAACATTAAAAAATGTCTCTTTGCTACCGACTTTATAATAGTCTGGTCGTAAGTTGTCTCGTATGGGATTACTGCCACTAGTTGAGTTACTCTCTAGACTACACAGTACATACTGTCATCACTACAGTATTCAAATTTGTACTTTTTATTTAAAAACGTCTCAAAATTTATTTACAAAACTTGCAGCAAGCCTTTTAAATTCAAGCTAAAAACGAAACGTTGAAAAGGAATAAACAGCACGAGCCGAGCGTATTAGTATCGACAATAACTTTGAGTTAATAATAATAAAACAAGATGGATAGTTAAGGAGTGGGACATTTATACATCTACTTGATTGAGAAAGTAAAAGAGAGAGAAAGCAAACAGGGCTATTCTAAAAGGCTGTCTAGGAGATGACGACATAAAATATTAGTGGAGGAACATGTATTGATCTAGAGATTTAGTAGTAGAAGAAGCAGTAGTAAAAGTTAGTGCAAAATAGTGCATGTGTACCGAGTATGCAAC
>JAHZMT010000601.1:0-12548 GCA_027743785.1 Sinhomidia bicolor | reverse complement strand
TCCTCCAAACAAGGACCCAACATATTCCATCTTTTTCAATCATGGTCCCTCTTTATTTAATTTATTACTCTATGGGTCAAACATTGTATTATCCAAGGGCATACATTCTCTATTTTGTGTCCCCAAGCGATGTTTTATAGCAAGTTACTAGATTAGTATATACGCTTTACTTTTTCGTCGCAATTTGTGAAATCTATCACGGGAAGCAGCTTGCTAACAAAAGTCGTTGATTGCGACGTGTTTGGTTTGGTTGCACACTCACTCCTGCTTCTTTTGCGGAAAATGAAAGCACAAGGAAAGTTTTCCTGGATTGGCTGGAGTACAACCGGACGCACATGCACACTATGAGACGACCTTGTAACATTTTCTTTCAAGGTTTTTCTGCCACGAGTGCAAGTTTAAGTTCAATACTAACACTTTCATAATATACTGTATGTGTGCATGCGTGCATGCTTAAAAATTATCCAACTGCTTGTCCCCGAAAAAATGCTTTGCTCATCTATTTCCATTAGACATATTGGTATGTATATATGTATATATATACAATACCTGAAACAATATACAGTTTCGTTGAAACTTTCTTTGCAAAAATGGAAAATTGTCCCGTCGCTTTCTCTCTGAAGTACATACGTGTTGATGCATTACGTCTATTACATGCAATGTGCATATTGACATCTTGTATTACTTTTAGTAATTGATTAAATAGGCGTAGTTTGTATTGTCTTAACCACTTTATTACACTTTTAGAGGTCAAAATGATTTATTCAAGTAAACTCCACAGCATCACAAAATTAATGGCATTTCTACGATATTCATAATATAATCAAAATGATCGCTTATTCACAATACAGATTTGGACGGTTGGTGATTTACGTTGCATAATAATTTTTTGGTAAAAGAGTATTGCTTACAGTCATCGTCTATTGTCATTGTGTAAGTGGTAACAAGCACATGTTTTAATCAAAGCTATGCTTATATTCATTCTTTGCGTTCAGATATCAACAGAAGTGGTCTACCCGTGAAAAAGTGGTTGATGTACACAGACAATTTTTTGCAATTTTCAAGGTCTAATAATTCAAAATAACTCGACAACCACTTCTCTTCTCATTATACCTAACACAGCAAATGCTGTACTTTTGCTACCGCTGTGCTGGCACCGAACCTGATGCACTCTTTTTTTAGTCTGCTCACTGTTCCAACAGCATCTATGTAAGTATTTGTAAAAATGTATTATGTATGAGATTGGGTGGAGGTGGCTTCGTAATGACAGGAAAACAAACTGATCTTTGACAAAGAAATGAAAATGAACTTTGTTCTCGATTTAGCGACCAAATAGAGAAAAGACCATGAACGGAAATTATTCACTTAGTTCAAAAGCAAGCAGAATTGCATTATGTCGTTCAATACTGCGTCGTAGAAAAATAAACATTTATTCAACGTAATTAATTATTTCTGCGGTCTGTAGTAGCTAGATAAAGTCAACTCATTAAAACAGTTGCAATATGCTATAATTGAAATACTTATCAAAGCACTCAGAGAAGACTGAACGAAAATAAATATTATTCTTGGAACGACATAATAAAATGCTGAATCAGTTAAAAAAATGATGTTTTTATAGTTTATTTTGATTTGATGGTAAATACCAAATAGGAAACTATCAACTTTACATACTTTTTACATGCTACATTTCCAATAAGACATCAGCATTTATTTACATGATGTTATTTATATGTTACACCATAAAATTACAAAGCAGTAGGTTTTGGACATAATTCATACAACAAAACAAAAAGGTAAATGTTATGATGGCATATATTTATGTAATTCAATTGTACGTTTAGTTCTGCTTACTTTTAGTATATCTTATCTTGTCAATCACGCTGCAAGTACTATGCAGTCAATGAACTGAACCGTGGAGCTGCATAAATATAAAAAACGAGCGAAATGGTTCGAGCAAAACGTTTAAAATTCTGAACTGACGCTTACCGACTTACTGGACCTCGTAACGAATGCCAATAAGTCATACCAGTAATTTAATATTAATTCATAATTTATTGTTTTGTAGGTGTCAGAACAAACAAATTGCGTTTGCGTTTTACCAACGTCAACAAAACAAACGTATCTTTTCATCTGAATAGCATTGTTATCTAAATAAGTAGCAATTAAAGATTACTAATAAATTTTGTGCAAAAGTGACACATTTTTTATGTTTGCATCTGCATTATTATTATTATTATACAAAAGCGCTTCAATTAGCTGATTGTTTTAGTAAATGTTTAGTCATGCGCAACTCAAACAAAACGAACGTAAGCAATTACATTAACACGTAGTTTGACGCAAATACCTTGTTTTTGTTTGAGAATATCGTGTTTTATGTATTAAAAATGCATAAATTATTTCAGTCAGCCATTCTTTGATGATTAGTATACATATTTATATTCTTTGCTCGTATGCAACTGAGTTTAGTACAAATTACTTCCGCATCAGTTTAAATTCGGCGATATTTTGCATAATCACTTTGAATCAGTTGAACAAGGAGTTACACAGTTGTGCAATTCTAATGATACGTACTGCACAATCCCGTTTTCAAAATTTTTTTATGAGTGTATACACATAAGCAGTAAGTATAATACGTGGTTGTTGATTTTTTGCAAAATGACCGTAATCACTCATCCCGTCTGACATATGACATTTGAGATGAAGATGTGGGATGCAAAAACTAGCAAATTTCTTACAAATTAAGAAAAAAATGAACTATACAAAATACCGTTTTTCTCACTGCAGTTGATGACCTCACCATTAATACTGGTATCAAACTACATATGTATTATATCCTTAGTGTACGAATGGTGAAGGCCTGGTAAAACGATGAAGTAATCATTGTCCTATTTAGTATCCAAAATCCATATCCAATGTAATTCATTCAAACAAATTATTTGCTTTGCGTGTGTTTTTAAAATTTCATTTACATTACATTATATTATAGTAGGATGAAATATACAAAAATTATGCTACAAAAGAAATGATTTAAAAAAGCTTATATTATATAATAACAATGGGTTAAAACGAAAGAAATGCTAGATCGTATATAGGACAAGTATACCTATGTATATATCACGATTTTGTACAATCAAGCTGGTAAAATCAATTAGTTTAATTGTAAAGTTCATACAGATTTTACTTACTACCACAACAGCCAAAGATAAGCTAGTTCATTGAAGGGAAGGAAATGCGCAGCCGCATTTTGTATGGCCCATTTAATGTTGTCTTATTGCCCTATTCCTATTATCGTCATCATCATGTCCTCAACAATTTGCTAATAGGTATGTTTGGTTGTGCAAGATTCAATTGCAACAAGCAGCAGCGTGATTATTGTCAGTTTTGTACTTTGAAAATGCGAAAAGTGAATATTTGTTGTTGCGGTGGATGGTGATTATTAGGTAGGTACACACGTAATATTGCCGAGCGAACGCGTACAAACTCTTGATAATAAAATTGCAAGCACAACAAAAGGGCAGACAGATAGGATTTTTTTAAATAAGGGGAAGCAGCGTTGCAGATTTGAAAGATTTGTTCTGTTCAGGATATTTTACCTTGCTAAATGCGATATGTAAAGGATCTGCACAAACAGGTACCTATACAATGCTGTACTATTAAACAACTACTGCTGAAAACATGCAACTCTTTCACAAAAATTTATAGTGAAACACATTATAAATATAAAATGTAAAATTGTTTTTGTGAATAGGTAGATAAATGTCTACTTTATCTTGAATGCAACATTTTTTGCAAGCGATTAATTAAATTTCAAATCATAATGAATTACACTACATTACCTACCACAATTTATTTCAAATGATATGCCTGCTATCATGTTACATAGCAGTAGACCAGACAAGGAAACAGAAAAAAAGATGCATGACCTGCATATATTTGGTTGACCCAAGTCAATTTATAATCTGGTTTTGGTAAATACAATTAATTTCATTATTAAAGGCTTGTCTGGAATACCTTGCAAAGTACACTTTTACAGGGTAGTTTTGAAGAAAAAAAACTATCCGACGTATTGACAAAATTTTATTAGTCCAGAGAGATTAACTTTGAGTTTCAACTCACTTGCAAGGAATACACATTTTTGTCATTATTGTACTAACTTGACTGTTCTCCTTCCTCCCACAGAGTTTTCATTTGTTTGATGCCAAACAGCAGCTGCTGGCTCAATTTCGAGTCGTCCGTTGCTCTAATTTTATTTATTATTTAAGCTTCATCAAAAATACAAAACCTTTAGCTAAAGGACATAATTACTATTTTGTTTGCTTTACTGACAATGAGTAGGATGGGCTTTGTTTGAGAAAGCATATATATCTTCTATAGCTGCGTACCTACTCGCTGTCTATGTGCGCCACAAATCCCAACGCAAAATAGCTTTTGTGCGTAAGAAAGTTTGACTATTCTCGCAGCAGAAAAGATGTGAAGTAAAGCATATCGAAAAAAAATAATCATAAACAGTCAACAAGCTGTGCGTGCGGACAAAACGGCACGCATGCAAAAAAGAACAAGAAGTTACACATTTTCGACAAGACCACTTGCCATCATTGCCTTTCCTATCGCTTATTTTTCTCGCATTTTTACATTCACAAGCTAAATTCCTTCACTCAAAGCTTGGTCGTCCTAATATCGATTTCTTCGCATCAACGAGCAAGCAAGTGTACAAGAAAAACCATAATAACAGAGAACACACAGAGAAAAATATTATAGTGCAGCCTCAAAGAATTAGAACAGCATTCACTCACTCAGTCACTCAGCAGCGACTCACATAAGTACCCGTTGTTATCGTACGTACACAATGTGCGTGTAAATACATGTAGGTGCACTATGTATAATGTAACAACTTGTGTCTGCATTTTAGAATATAGAATGGCACAAAAAATATGATTTTCTTAAAAAGACGACGCTCTCGTTCCTGTTGTTTGCCATTGCCGTTATGACTATGACCATGTTGTACATTATATCATCATCAGCAATAAAGGTTGTAAGTCGTTCAAAGGCAATTATTCTTGATATAAAGAGTATTTCTTGTAATAATAATAATAATAACGTGAGATATCTGTGACTTATTTACCACCTTTTCTGTAAACCCAAGCGGAAACAAAGGATCATAATAACATTATTTACTGGGTTGCGTGAATGGTTGGTTGGATTCCGAACTAAATTCGTAGCATACAATATTATACAATAAAAAGCATCAGTATTGTGCTAAAAGGCCACTATAAAGCCCCTAGTATTGGTTACTACTGTGGTAGGCATTGTTATGTGATGTGTGCAAAAATTGTAAGCATACATACTTGGCACATTAACCAAATAGTCGCAATGATGAACAACCAATGTCTTTTGTACAATGTGTACCTCTAGAAATGCTTATTGTTACTACAATGCTGCTGCTGCCGTACCTGTGTGAAGGATGAGCATTATGAACGGTACACTGTAAACTTTATGTTACACAAATGCAATATTATTGTCAGATAATGTTTTTTCAAATATATTCGCTTGCTTATTTACGCGTCCGTAAGCGTTGCTGAATGTTTTATATGCTTTTGAAAAAGTATGGGTTGTTTGCAATGAAAACATTATAATATTATAATACACAGTACAGTGTACATACCTTTTATTCATTCGTAGTAAAGGATGTATTTATTATTGTCGCAAATTCGTAAAGTACAATTTTACGTTTTCAATCAGTGATGTCTTTTTGGCATAAAAAGGTTTTTACGTAATTTTTTGCTCATTGTGAATCTCAACAAAAATTGCCCTAGAATAAAGCTCAAACATTACTTAGATAAATTCTAAAAAAGAGATTTTCGGATGCATTGTGTTTTTCTTCATCCAGTAGTAGACAGTCTTTTTTGCAATATAGTCAAAGTAAACTACTTTCAGAAAATACTACTACAAGTATGTGAAAAGCTGAATGGAACAAAAAAGATGCATATCATAAAACAATATTGCGCATCAAATGTCCGCAGCAGAGTGTCATTATTATCCTTATACCTATAACTGCTTGGCATAAAATTGATATTCACCAATTTTCTCCCATCTTCCACTGCCAAACCTCCTTTGCAAAATGTGCACTATTATTTGAAGATCATCCTTGCTGCTACCCGCTGAGGTGCAGGCTATATATACAATCATTACATACGTCTTTAAAGCATAAACCACGGTTTTCCCCACTTTCTGTCTGCCAACAAGCAGATTTACATTCATTCCATTTATAACCGTGTGCTTACTTGCAACTTCTCATGTCTTTGTTGTTGTTATACTGTCTCCATCAAAACGAACGCTTTATTCGGTGCATTGCAACGAATCACATCATCATACTTCGCTGTTAGTGATTCTTGTGCCATTCTTTCATGTAAAAGGAGAAGCGCTCTCCACATATCTCCACACGCAGACAAAAAAACTCTGCTCCGTAGATAGCTAGGCAATAATATGCATGCCAAAGCTTTAGAGTTTTTCAAGAAGACAAAACCCAAAAATTGGTTACTTCTGCTGTGGCAATGGCAAGACGAGGNAAAGCTTTAGAGTTTTTCAAGAAGACAAAACCCAAAAATTGGTTACTTCTGCTGTGGCAATGGCAAGACGAGGAACGAACGGGAGTAGTCGACTCTACTGTTGTTTATTATTTGCTGAATGATAGAGAAGAAACATGAAAAAAGCGACTTGAGTGAGTCAAGCAAGAAGCCAAGCCAGCAACAGAGCAGAAGAAGAGGTGACTCAAGTGATACATGTGTGTGAAGTAAAGTGGAGTGGAGAAAAAAAGGGAGACGAAACCAAGTACGAAGAAACAGTCATGTAGTAACGCTGCTCTGCCTGTGAAGTGCAGAAGAACGCACATTTCGCACAGCAACTGTTTTATCTATGCAAGCTTCCTATATGGCTGATATACTGTGACATTATATATAGAGAAAATTCATCTCCATAATATTTTTGAAACCTTAAAAAACAAGAAGCCACAGCTGATGTAGGTACATGGTACATATGTTTTTTTTCATACAAAGAATGAATGTAATATGAAACTTATTAGCACAGGTCTTTTGTGAGTACCAACTACATGGAGCACCAGCAGCAGAACTTACATGAAAACCCATCTCATAAAACATTAAATAACAACACATATAGCTGAGCAGCAGCAGCAGTAGTAGCAGCTCTCGAAAAAAACGTTAACATTATTATTATTATTATCGTCAAGCTGAAAGAAACAAATGCAAAAAAAGTAAATAAATAGTCGTGCAGCGCAGCGTAGCATAGAAGCGTAGCAGCGTTTGTGTCTCTGTTAGCGTACAGTATATAGAATATTATTTTGTGAGAGCACAACAACAAGAGAGTACATAAAAACGCAAAATATAAAAGGTTCAGTAGCACTGTTAATACCAAGCGTTTCAGCAACATGGTCCTCATCATATAATTAACAACAACAGAATCTAACTAAAAACGTCGTTTTTGTTGGCAACACTATCATGCACATACCTAATGCGTTTTTTCCTCGAATCGAAACGATAAAGAAGACAAAAGATAGAACGCAGAAACGTGAACGACAATCGACGCTGCTACTAACGCTGCTGCTGAGATGATAAAAGTTGCAGTTTGAATTTGCCATGCATAGAGAATATTATCCTCTTTTGTTCTGTGTGACTTACATGCACATTGAAAAGTGACAGACAATTCTTTTATAGGCCTTAGGCAATGCAACGGGAACTAGAACATACTGTGTAGCAAGCTAGTTTAGTAATACAGAGATTATAATAATAGATAGATTTGAGATAGCAATAATAAAAGTTGTGTCAGAATTTGCTCCATTCAAAGAAATTTTTTTACACATTTGAGCACAGTTTAAATATTTTGTTTGTCCAGTGCTATATTCAAATATACGTGAGAAATTTCCAAAAAAAGACAATGATAACTTGAAAATTTTGTCAGTTGTGATCGTGTGTTTAAGCAGTACTAACAAGTGCGTGGTGGTGCTCCACGCAAGTTTTAAAAGGAATGAGGTGGATTGGGTAAATATTTTTTTGGGAAACACTTAAGTTTTTATCATTCCCCAGATAAAGCAAGAATATCGCAAATTACTCCAGCAAAATGCCATTCCTTTCAAAAGACTGGAGATCTCCTGGCGAACATTGGATAAAAATTGGCCATGGTTGGGAACGAGCTAAAGTGATCAGCTATTTAAAGTGAGCAAAAAATAATTGAAACTTTGTGCTCGAAATAAAACTAATTAAATGTTTATGCATAATTAAGTGTGATTATTCTGGATCTACTTTATTTTGTCCATTTAAATTTTTATTATTTGATTGTGTGTATTTATAAATCTGTATCTGGACAGTAGTTTGTGTAGCAAAGCATGGCAAGAAAAAGTTAAAACTTACAACGACGCATCAAGAAGATCATTATGAGGTTACTTTATCAGTTTAGCCATAACGAGAGAATAAATTAGCATTTGTACTGGATTGATATTTATTATTCATTTGGTTGTAATGATCCAGTACTACTAAACATAATAATAGCAATAACGATAAGATTTTTTGCTCGCGTTTTTGCTTCGCTTTGTTCTCGTCGCTTGATGAATTCAAGCAACCTTGAGGTCTGGCTGGGCAACAGCAATTTTTGCATAGTAATACGTACCCCACTACCTATACTCATGAGACTATGACTCTGATAAGTTTATTATAACAGCATAGCAGAAGATCATTAGAGTTGAAATTTATATTATATATATACATATTTTCGGCTCAAAAGTAACAGTTTTGGTGATCTCTCTGAATGTCTTTTTGGTGGTGCTGATAGACTAATATGATGGTCGATTTGATGAACCATTTTTTCTCATGCCCAAAAAATTACTATTAATAATTATTAGTCCTTGTTAAAATCCTGTAGTAATTTGCTTAATATGCTTGATACTTATTATGTATCTATTTCAATCTCTACAAATAAATAGAACAAAAATGCTATAATGTATGTTAGTAAACGTAAAGATAGATAGATACACCACTACTCAATTATTACAACAAGCTTGACTTAAGATTAGCATCAACACAACACGTGCTCAAATGTTTGATTGGGAATTAGGACATGTGCAGATTTATCTATAAAAACTTGAATTAACAATGTTACGAACAAAAATATTATTTGTTTGGGTTAAAGAGACAATAGAAGATAATCTATACGTCCTTAATTATACTTACCTATTTATATTTACATGCAGTTTGTCCAGTTAAATAGGCTTTACACAATGACTAATAAAAATGAAAAAGAGAAAAAGTTGTTGAACCCGGAAATGATCTGACAAATAATAATAATTTTTACTTGTTTTTCTTTTCAGTTCGAGCGAATTCAAAGGTGATGGAGGAGATGCAAGAGGTAAATTGCATTTTAATAATGACTATTTTTATTTATTTAATTACTAATTGCGTTCGTGCCAGTAGTACAGTTTAAAACTGGGTATGTGCAAAAAAGTACATAAAATTTAATTCAATTGCTATGCATTGATTAGTAGATTATTAGTAGTAAAAACAAGCAAAAAATAAGCTGCACTTTTAGAACTAAGTACATATATATTTTTTTGTGAAGATAAAGACAGTTCCCTCGAACTTTTTTTTTACCTTTTATGGTTATTGTTGAAACTCGATTTTTCGTGTCCATGCGCTGTACAGAGTACAAGTTGGCTTAAAACTTTGAATGCATAATTTATCTATGTACTGCATTTCGTGTTTTCTCTGTTAGTAAAAAATGCATGTGCTTCTCTGGTGCCAGTGCCAGGTACCCGAGTTTGCTATTGTTGTACCCTGATTGTATATACCTGAATGTTCTACACTGTCAAGGATCAAATGTTTGCGTGGTTTGGTTGGACAAAGCTATATGTTTTACCGTTATAAAAGCGCATTCACAATAATGATGCACATGATGCTGGCAGCTATGAAATATGCAATTCTAACCATCAATTATATCGTCTCTATTGTTGTGCTTTCAGATGAGTCACCCCAACCTCGTTATAATGTGACAACAAGAACGAGCAAAGAGGTGAGTGATAGGTGATGGTGATTTTTAGAGGATGTTAGCTTTTCCTACTGTTGGTATTACAACGTACAGTTGCTTTCTTTTGCTTACACGATGTGGATGCTTACGCAAACTGGTTCCCACTTTGCATGCAAGTTGTTGTTGACTTATGTGCTGCTTGCTTATTGCGGTGATGATGAGTCAAATGATGATATAACGTGTAACGGGTTAAACCCATGATATATTATCATTAAAAATGGTATATATTGTATATGATATCATCATTCAAACAGGCAAGACGTATATTGTCGACTGATACCCACTCACAATCTGTTGTCAGTGATTTTATGCTCACAAAAAAGTTAATGATCTGTTTGTAAACAATCTGGCTCTTGACTTTCTCGTTTTTGGCAGCTTTCAAAACTTTTGTTCTCAAGTCTGTGTTCTCACCATATAACTTTAAAGAACAGAATGTCATATTATGAAGCAATAAATAAATCACAACATCCTTCCATGCATAAACTATGAATAATGTAATATTTAGATACAATAAGGAGGAAGTCTTTTTTCACACAGTTTGCTTTATTTTCATATAGATTCGAAGACAAAACAATTTGTCTGAAGCCCTTCTTCAGCTTGATTTTTACTCAGCCTGTCACAACATCCGAAGATTCAATTACACGTGCAGAATGATACAGCTTCTCCTTTTCAACATGAACTACTTGCCAGGAAATGTACAGAGAATCCTCATAAGACTTATTGAGGAGATGACAGCTTACTCAAAAGAGAATGGATGGAAAGGAGAAATGAGAAGCATTTTGGAATTGATGAGGTTTCACTTGAATATAACGATAAAATTATTAGTAGCTGACATTATGAAAATAAAAATAAATTATATTTGAAACGCTGAGTAATGAGAATGCGTTTACAATGCAATTATGTCAACAGGGACAATATAATGAATCAACCAGTTTGGGGTGGCCAACTTGGATCCACCAAGCTATGGGAGGAACATCGTAATAATATACAGAAAATATTAAATACAACTTCCGATGAGGATTTCGACAGCAATAAGGTAGTTTGACGAAGCCAAATAATATATATTTTTCGTTGTACATTTCTAAAAGTCAATTTATTTATAAATTTGCACATGTCATTTACTACTTTTAATTTCAGGGTCCACCGATCTTGCATTTTCCTGAAGAAGTTATTCGACAAATCCTTCTAAAACTCAGTAGCGACAAAGATATTGACTCGGTCTCAAACGCTCATTTTCTTTTTAAAGAGATTTCAAATGAGAATCGCGTATGGAGGCAGTTGTGCAACTACCACTTTACTGCAGCTCAAAAAGAGCAGCTTCTTCAACAGCAGCATCAAAACAACAAATCTACACAGAGTTTAGTCAACGGAAGTACTCCAAATGATAATTGTGCGATTATCAATGACAACGATAACTCTTCATCCTTGCCGCAGCCTCAATTTTTTGAAAATAATCCTCAGTGGAAGCTAATGTATAAAACATTGAAGCGAAAACACGGTCTTAATAAAGAAGAGTACGCGGAGGAACTCACTTTATGCAAAACGTGCGGTCTTCTTTTTTGGACAACTTTATCCTCATCACCGCATGACTGTGGAATGGCAATCCTTATCAGAGTGAAACCCGGTGATTTTATAAAATATTTTTGTGTCTGAGCTGTTTTTCAATACCTCATTTTCCTAAACCAAAACTCAAAGAAGAAAAACTGTATTTCAGTATGCAATATATTTGAACAGGTCCAGTGAAAGTTTTGAAACAATAATTCTTGCCAGCAGAGTTAAGTGTTGTGTTGATTAGTTATTTACTTTAAACGCTTTTTAAAAGATTAAAAACTGCTTTTTGAGTGAGCCGTTTCAACAGATAAAACGGAATCAGACTTTTAAAAAAATTGAGTAAATGACTGCAAGAAAATTCTTCTAGGGGAAACAGATTGAAAACAAAGCCGTTTACACTTACCGGAACACATCTCAGTTAGCGTTTAGATAAACTGATAATTGTAAGTTTGTGCATTTTGAATGGTGAAGTTTAACCAAAGTCATATTATATTGAATAATAATAATAATAATACACAACGCGGAAAGCATTCTTTCCTCTTATACTCGGTCTTTACTTAAGAAGAATATAGCGTACTCCATAATAGTCCATATCTATATAAGACTACTTTCAAAATTATTACTTATGAAAGGCAGCTAATAAAAGCTATAGCTGCTATTATCGTTTTAGTAGTAAGTGGAGAAAGCTACATATATATTATTTAATATTGGCCACTATTTTTTATGAAAATGAAATCCCATTTTTGCCATAATTTTGTATGAATACATCTTGTGGTAAATTTTAAAATATATACTATACAAATGGGTAAATATAAGTGTAAGCATATTAAATAAAAAAGTAAACTTTTAAAAAGATGTGACCGAGCGACTCATTTAGGAAAGATTTTAAAGTTATTTGGGTCAATTAGGCA
>JAHZMT010000600.1:0-12082 GCA_027743785.1 Sinhomidia bicolor | reverse complement strand
ATGGCAAACTAAGTAGTAACGCTTCATGGAAAATGGTAACGTGTGCCATGATGATTACTATGAATGTGACTGTTTGTATGTATGGCTTCTCTCTGATCCTTTACAGTGCTGAGAACACTATATTTTTTCGCTTTTGCTTTTGCCTTGTGTGCTTGTGCTTTTTTACACAGAAAAAGAAAAAAAAACCTTTTTCTTTTTTTCCTTTTTTTTATTCCACACACCAGCAGCAAAGCCTCGTGTGTAAATGTGTCTAGCACGGTCTAGCACGAGACGATGAGAGCGGAGGAGGAGGAGGAAGAAAAAAATATAGAACTTTTACTACAACACATGACCATTTGATGGAGTTACTTTTGAGTGTGTTAAATGAGATGAATTTATGGTAATACGGTTCTTTAATTTTTTTTCTCTTTTTTTTCTTTTTCTTCTTCGTCGTCTTCTTGACGAATGTTATAGGAAGTTGGAAGTATCATCGGGAAAAAAGGAGAAATTGTGAAAAAGTTTCGGGAAGAGGTAAGTATCTCGCTTTCTTTTTCCCCCTGTTTTTATTACCTACTATACTACTAGTACAATGCCGTGTGTAATACTAGCAGCAGCACCACCACCAGTGGTCTGTAATTTTTTGAATTAGTGGTGGAAAGTCGTTAAATACTTACACATACCATAAGCACTACTACTACTACCACCACCAAAACAGCACCATCATCATCATCACCACTCAACCAAGAAAAAAGGTGAATGAGAGTTGAAGTAAAAGTCAGAAAAAAATGTGCTAATTAGTCATATATATTATTTTTTGAGAAGAAAAAGATTACTGCCTTTTAAGCTGCAGTAAAAGTTTATATGTTGAAGGAAGACACATACATATAGGTAGGTACATGCAATGTACAATGCCTCTGGGGTATAATAATAATAATAAAAAGAGGTCTGTGTAACTACAAACTCTACTACACAATTTATTATTACTATATGAATGTTTTCACTTTACTACAACTTTATTATTGGCTGAGTAGTGGTGTGTGTTTCTGAGAAGGAGGAGAAATAATAATAATAATAGTAATGAAAGTTGTGTTGTTGTGGTGGTGGTGGTGCTGTAAAGTATACACGTAAATGGCTAAACAAAATGTATGTATGTATGTATGAATATAATAATAATACGTTGGCTGGTTGTTGATTTTCAATAGTCTGGAGCGAGAATTAATATCAGTGATGGTTCGTCCCCGGAGAGAATTGTCACCATTACCGGAAACACGAATGGGATCATCAAAGCGTTTGATCTCATCTGTAGGAAATTGGAGGAAGTTTATGTAAGCAATCTATTTTTTTCTCGAGTGTGTTTACTTTATTTTATATACATGGTTATTTGCGTAACAGACGGGATTATTTAAGTAGTACAAGCTATGTACTATGTACTCTCCACCTGGTTTGAAGTTTGAAGTGCTACTGGTACTTGTAAAAGAAACTATAGTAGTACTCATTAAAGCTGTAAGCTGTATGTGTGGTGATGAAAGAAAAAAAGTTTAGTTTTTTATTTTGCAAAAAAATTATACAAGATTATGAACACCCTTAGGCATTTTTTAATTCTTTTAAAAACACTAAAGTCGCCCACCAAGTTTAAAGTATTTGTTTAAAAAAATAAATAAAGTTGTGTATTATTTGAATGTAACTTTTTCATTCATCAAAATGACTGTCTCATTTAGTATTTACTGAGGGTGTAGTAGTTGCTACTCATAAAAAGTCCATCATCATGTATGTAAGTAGTAGTAGTAGTAGTAGTTTTTTAAAAAAAGAAGAAGAAAAAAATGGACTTTAAGCTGAAGTTGGTTATTTTTGGAGAGTTATGTGAAGAAAATATGTTATTCATAGAGAGAAGAAGAAGAAGTAGAAGAGGAGAAAAAAATAATATAAATAAATACGATACAAGGTTTTCCACACAAGGGAAATCTCTTTTAGTAAGTAGAAGAAGAAGAAGTACAAGGGAACAAGAGTCAAGTATAGCTGTACATCATAAATCTTACTTAGACTCTCTATGTCAGGAGGGGCCACTCAGTGCTATCCTTGTACTTTCACTACCACTAATACTACTACTACTACCACCGTTACTCTCGCAGAGTTTTTAGTAGGTGGTGGTGGACTTTCTTCTCTTATCAAGTTTCTTCTTTTTTTTTAGCTAGGTAGGTATATCCAAGACCGTTGGGCATGCTATTTAGTAGTAGTAAGCGTATAATGGTGGTTGGTACTAGTACCGGCGGCGGTGTAGTATAAAAAAAGTTTTTGCAAGAGTGAGAGAGAGAGAGAGAGAGAGAGACGAAAGAGATAGGCGGTTAGTTTCAGGCAATTTTTCATGACATTTCATGCGAGATGATTCGCTGATTCTAGTAGTACTAGTTGTTGTTGTAGTGGTTGTAGGAATAGAAAAGAAGAGTTGAAAAGTGTGTTGTGTATTACTTGAAAATAATAATAATATTAATAATATTTCTGAGCGCTTGTTCAACAACACATTCGTATAAATAGAAGAGCCGTGTACAAGTTTTCATGTAGGCTGCGAGTTCACTGCTGCTGCTGCTGCTGTGAGTGACTTGAGTAGTGAGCTTTAGAAGAGAAGAGAGAGACGAGATGACTGAATGAATAAAATGCGTGACATGATGTTGTTGGTTGCTCTTATGTCGGCTTTACTCTTCTTCTTCTTCTTGTACAAAACTTTTTTATTATTATTATGTATTTTTTTGTTCTGATTATCCTGTGTACACAGAATATGCCAAAAGCGGATAATGTACCAAAAATGATAATGTTGGAGGTAAGTGGCTCAAAAAATGTGGATATTTTTTTTAAACTTATTTTTTTTGTCATGATCATCATCGTCATAATAGTCAGTTAAGTTTAAGTAGATGCGCGCACACACGTATACAAACAAACATACAAAAAATACGACAGGACACAATGAATGATAATATTTTTTTACTCTTCCTCTCACGTTTTGCGATTGATTGTCGAACAGTTGTTCAGTTTAACTGTGGATGCCAATAAAATGTGCAATTGAGATTGCGGGTATGTATATAAACTACTGTCAACATTTGTAATAGTCAAGGCGGATAATTTTTCATGCAATTTTTTCTCAACTGTGTGTGTGCTCTTCTTCTACTACGTACTTACATCAAACATTATAATAATAATAATAATAGTATTAGGTATGCATCTTGCTGTGTAAAAAGTGTAGGATTTATTTATTTATTTTTCTATGTATATTTTTGTAAGACCATCATGATTTTTTTCCCCAGTAGTTTGTCGTCAGTAATTTGTGGCATCGATTTACATCCTCTTTTTTATACCATTTTTATCTACACAATTCCTCTTTTAATGCTCTCGTGTCATAATTTTGTATCATTAATCTTCTTCAAAAATTGAATGAAGAAGAAGAAAAAAAATATATAGAAAATACCTATTTGCATTTAACAGAATAGATATCTATACGTCAAGTAGCTAAGGTTGTAGTGAATGAAGCAGTTTGTAAAAAAAGGAAGACTAGCATGTCGACAGAGAATATATTTTTTTGGATATTTCAATGCTTGTATGTACATACGTACATGTGTAGGAGATATATTTATATTACAGATTGAGTTTCCAAAAAACGAGTAGAGTAAACAAAAGTGTACTTTCAGAAAAAAAAGAGATTTGCTTTCCATTTGAGAATACACGCGTTGTCGTTGTCATCGTCGTCTGCTGCTTTTGCTACTGCTGCTGCTACTACAACAAGTTTTTATGTCGAAACTGTCTGCATCGATTTTGTTTTGTTAAATAAATATCAATATCAGTACACACTGATCGGTAATTTTACATAATTTAAAGCAGACGACATTCATAAAAAAAGGAGCAGGAGCAGCAGTAGTACATATTATACATATAGCAAGCGTGTGTATATTGTCAGAGCGTTGATAAGTATAAAGTTATCTATGGTTAGTTATGCTGACTGTTTTAAGAGGAAAAATAAAATATCTTTTTATTCTGAAGAAATTCATTGAAAAAAAAATAATTTTTTCTGCAAGTGTGTGTATAAGTCAGAGCGTTGATAAGTATAAAGTTATCTATGGTTAGTTATGCTGACTGTTTTAAGAGGAAAAATAAAATATCTTTTTATTCTGAAGAAATTCATTGAAAAAAATAATTTTTTCAAGTTGTTTTCCCCATAATATTCATATAATTTTAGTATAAATTATATATAAAAATCCTGGCATTATTATTATTATTACATTATTATTGTTATTATTATTATTACTGCTACTATATGGATCTCAAGATTTATCATAATACAATTTTTGTAGCAGCACAGCAATTCTTTTTGTTATTTGTCGCCCCACGAGAGTCATGATGGTGGTAGAGCAGAAGAAGAAGAAGAGAGAGAGAGAGGAAAAAAGCAGTCGAAAAAAAATCAGATATGGATAAACGAGGAAATTTCATGGCTTGTTGGATTTGACATTTTTATTGTTATTGCCTTTGTTTTAAAAATACATTTTAGCTCGGCGTGTGTGTATACGGCAAAGCAGGCCAGAGCATGCAGGATAGCAGCAGCAGTAGTATCGTAGGCAGAATATTATGCACCGTCACTACAACATATATACGCACTAGTGGCTATATACACAGAATAAAATGGCTTTGTCAAAATAGAATGGAGATAGGTGGTGGTGGTGGTGCACTAGCAACTAGCAGCATTCGTCTTTGTACTGGTACTAGTTTGCTTTGTCGTAAAATGCTGCCTCACTTTACTGCTATTGCTTCTGCTGACAATAAGAAAGTCAGGCTAAACACCAACTTGACTGGTTGCTTGCTTCTTCTTTTCGGCGTGTGTGTATGTGTGTGCAAGCAAGCAAACTGCACTTTCTACACATTTTTAAAAGAGACAATCGGTGGTACAAGCTACGGCTACAACATCTATAATGATTTCCAGGACAAAATTGAGAACAGTGGGTATTGGAACTTGTCCAAGAACTTGGGCTTGTATCGTATCCTAGTATCTGAACAACTGGTGCTGCTAAAGTGTGTATGTCATCATGATGATGATGATGGCGATGATGATTCTGCTGCTGGAAGTACATACAAGGTTGTGAAGAAGCTGACAAATCATGAACGACAATATGTCGTAAGAGTAAATATGGCCAATGCTTATAAGGGTCATGATCTCAATCTCACTTAAGCTCACACACACTTTTTTCTTGAGAAGGAAGAGGAGGGGACGGAGAAAAAAAAATATTACATTATGATTGTGTGTCCCTCACTAGATTTGTCTTGCAAAAAGTGTGAGGGATCGAGAGAGTATGACATTTTGATGTGTGTGGGTGTGCTACAAGAAAGCCATTTTATTATTATTATTTGCGTTTACGTGATGATGATGATGATGATAGTAATGGTTACAAAAAAAGTTACAAGGACAATATATTTTTTTTCTAAAGAAAGTTTATGATAGCTAATATATTTTCATGTAATAATAATAATTTTTTATATATTATTTGTTATACACAGAGCCCACCAAAAGGAGGAACCATACCTTATCGCCCGCGACCCGGACCTGCTGGACCAGCAATGATGATAGGACAGGGTGGCGGTGGAGGAGGTTACGGAATCCAGGGAAATTACGGAATCAACCCTGCAGAGGTATAATAATAGTTTCATCCTTTTTTAAAGCAATTTTCTTTTCTTGTCCGTCCTGTTTCGATTTTCATGAAAATTTCATGTGTGTGTGTGTGTGTCGGCTGACGACAGGCAGACGAGGATGATTGTATGTGTAGGCTTGATGCTGCTGCTGTCGTCGGTGAATATCCATTTTATGGAGCTAAAAGAGTATTTTAGCAGTTGCGATTTTGTGGCCAGTGGTTTTATACATGCTTACTAAGCTGAAGGGATATATTTAGGAAAACGCAAGAAAATATAAAGTGCACATATAGAAATGCTTGCATACGTAAGGAGAAAACCATTAGCTTTGTTATTTCGTGACAGCACAAAAGGGAAAGTTTTGCAAAGGAAGAGTGAGGGAGCAGTGTCCTTTTCCAGCTATTGAAGTCCAAAGAGCACTTTAAAGCATCTAATATAATAATAATAATAATAGTAATATGCTTGTGTCGTCTCTCTCAATACAATTTCGTGCCAGTAGTAGGTAGAAGCGCATTGTACCTACTACCTACACGTGTGTGTACCTACGTGGACTCTGTATATAGAGACGTCAGTGAATTTTTCTTTCTCTCAGCTGTTGAAAGGATCAGGTGGATTTTCGTACGTGACTGCATTGCAGTAATGGAATACAGCAGCCGGTCTTTCCAATTGTCATGCACGGCTTAGTTCCAAGCTCTGTTATTACGTTACCTCCTATTAACAGCACAACAGCTTTTCATGTGAGATGAGAGAGAGAGAGGCAGAAAGAGAGAGAATAAGAGAAAGAAAGAAAGATGTGCAAATCGGAAGGGGTTTCAGCGGTTACATAATATTCCAAATTCCAATTCCTATATATATTTATATATTATATACCATTTTATTTATGTGTTTTTTACACCACTCTCGACTACTTCTTGCTATTACACAATTCAGAAATTTTTTTACAGAAAAAACCGTATATATATACTTATATACATATATGTTATGTAGCATTGTCAAAGCATCTTAGGTGAAACAGAACGACATGAAAAGAAGAAAAAAAAATTTCTCATGCATGACTGTTTGTGTTTGTCTGCTGAAGCAAATAAAGCGTTTCTCTTTATTATTATTATTATTATTATTTATTTTTTTGTTTAAGTACTAAAGAGTTTCTATTGTGAAAGAAAAAAAATATATAAAAATGTACAATTTTCTAGAAAGACTCTTAGAAAATACGGAAAAGACGACACACAGCAAAAAAGTAAGAAGAAGAAGGAAATGGAAGATTTGTTTTTAAAATATGTCGTGAAATTTTGTTTGAAAATTTGTGCTTTAGCAGTAGTTAGTATGCATGTACGCACATCAGGAGACAAGCTGTTGTTGTAGGGCGTATCTTACTGCTAGTGAGTGGCTGTGTCAAGCAGTACATAAAAATGCACGACGACGACGACACAAAACATATCAGATATATAGGTATGCTCACTGTCTCTCTCTACTCGGCGTAGCAGCAGCCGCAGATCAATGAGTTTATGAACCTTTGAAGGAAATAGAAAATTAGTGATAAGATAATACAAAGTTTATTCACGGATCGGAGATATTGTGTGAAGATATATATATTTAATTTTTTTTGTTTTTTTGGTAGTAAAAATTGAAAGGTTTTTTGTGTGAAAAAATAGCAGAGAGGAATGAGGATAGGAAAAAAAATTTAAAAAAGTATATAGCGTGTGCTTTTTAAAGAGCTGTTTGTTGTGTATGATTTAAAAATGTAAGATTTTTTTTCTAGAGTGTCGATGTAGAGTGACAATGTTGTGCTGAGAGAGAGAAAGAAAGAGAGTATTAAAGACATTGCTGTTGATGATGATCAAGAAGATAACTGCATTAGATAAGGAAATTAAGTAACAAACTCGTCGTGTCGTTGGTTGTCTGTTGTCTCACACACACACACAAGAAAAAAAAGTGTATCAGAAGAGAGTACACAGAGTTTAGCAAGAGGAGTACTACATATAATGCTTATTGGTGGATAAAAGACGACGACGAAGAAGTTTGGTTTTATGTGTGTGTGTTATTTTATTTCTTTTGTAGCAGATGGGAAAAATGGGTGCAAATCCTTTAGCCGGACTGGCTGCACTGGGACTTGGTGGCATTGGCGGCGGTCCAAATGCTGGACCTGTGAATCCCGCAGGTTGGCATCAGATCCTCATTCTATTTCTTTCTTTTGTATTATCATGTGTGAAAGGAATGCTGAATCACTGTGATCTCATTGTGGAGATGTTAAATTCATTTTTGGCATGCTTTATCGTCTCTTTTCTGTCATGGAATCTTATTTTTGCTTTGTCGGAATGATGGGACGAGAGAGAGTGAGAGAGAGAGAGACGGACTCGCGTTCACTCTCTCTCTCTCTTCTCTCATGTATCGAGTGAGAGAATGTGTGGAATAAAAAACAAAAAAGAGAGAGGCAGCGAAAAAAATGAAGATCTAGATACTCTCTATATAGTAAATCGTATAGTAGTAGTAGCAGCAGCATTAGTGAGATGTTTTTTTAAAACAATTGAAATAAATAGAGATAGATGATAAATACTTGTAGTTGTTCCTTTTTTTACTTTTCTGCTGCTGCCACTACTGCAAATGTCTACTACTCTATTATAACGATTATAACACAGATACCATCTCACTCTCTCTTTTTTTTCCTTTATATTATTTTTATTATTATTATTACTCATCATCATCATTTTTACTTGTGTGTTGTTTTGGGAAAAAAGGGACGATGTGTAATGTACATATACATATATACGTATATATGCATGTATGTATGTATATTAAGTTAATTGTAACGTTTCTGTGTTGTCCCAGTTTATTACTATTATTATTATTAATTTTATTTTCTTGTTTATTTTTTCCCATTCTTTTGGAATAGCTCCATTGGCTGCTTTGGCTGCACTTGCTGGAAGTCAGTTACGCACAGGAAGTAACAGACAGCAGCAGAGTCAGCAAAGTAACCATCTGCAACAAGAAATGACGGTTCCGAATGAACTGATTGGATGTGTGATTGGCAAGGGAGGCACTAAAATTGCAGAAATAAGGTAAGGCATTACAACGGGAAAAAATTGTTGTTGACGTTGTTTGTTTTTTGGTCTGTGACATGATCAAGATTTACAAAGATATAGTCTGTCTGTGTGTCATTTATTTATTTTTTTGCATAAAAAAAGAACAGAATAATTCTACGAGATTTTGATATAATATATGCTGCTATTACAATAAAAAAAAGAAAAGTTGGAAGATATCTTTTATGCCAGTGTGTACTGGGGAAATGTTCACATTGCCCCAATATCACGTTTAGCTTCTAAATTCACAATGTCTCTCTGTGTGAAGACAGTTAAGCTATTAATATGATATTTATTTTTAACTAATGTTTACTTTTTTGTCGCATTTCTCTCGTTCATCACAATCCATTCTAGACAAATAAGCGGGGCAATGATCCGGATAAGTAACTCGGAGGAGTTGAGGGAAGGTTGTACTGACCGTATCATAACCATTACGGGAACTCCTGACTCTGTCGCTTTGGCTCAGTACCTAATCAATATGAGGTATGGATTTTTGAATAATTCTTTTTAAAAAACAAACAAAAAGTACGCTACACAAAAAATAACTTTATTTTAAAAATATTATATTATTATTATTTATATTATGAAATGCTAAAAATCAGTTATTATTATTATTATTACAAGTACTGCATATATATAAAAAATAAGACAGTTTTTAGGGAATGACAGTGTATGTGCTGAGATGATATACACGTAGTAGGGCTTGCATTTTTTCTGTACGCCTTTGCTTAGTAAAATGAGTCAAAAAGCACAAAAGAAACAAGTAAATATTTGTAGTGAGTGACCAAACACACAAGAGGTATGCGTAAGTACGCTGAACCGCAATAATGCTGCTATTAAAAAATATATACACATAATGTGCTTTAAATAGCATAGAAGAAAATATAAAAATTTTCTTTTAAAATAAAAAAAAAGATTTAAATTATGGCAATAATTTCAAAAAAAAAATATTATGTCAGTGTGGAATTACAAAAGGCGAATCTGGATGCACAAAGCAAAGGTGAAGGTGGTTCTCAAAATGGAGGATCAGGGTCTGGTGCAGGCACATCAAGTGGTCCCATTTCCCAAAGCGGGTCCACCACCTCCTTGGCAGCAGCCATACCTCCTCTCGCCAAGCTCCTTTCGAACCCGCTCCTAGCTTCGCTCAGTGCCCTGGGGAACCTGGGTGGCCTGAATGACCTCCTTTCAGTAGCATCACTTCCTCACGGATCCAATCAACCTGTTCAAACCACTGGTGTCCACCGACGTCCACATAACTCCTTCACGCCAAAAATCAAAGCCTCCGGATCCCCTCCACCTAAATCCAAAAATGACCGCAACAAATTCGCTCCTTATTAAAAAAAATAAAATCTTTAGAAAAAAAAAATTATTACCAAAGTTCTCCAAAAACCAATTAGCCGGGTGCAACCATCCAGCTTTCTCTTCACCAACCAACCAACCAACCAACCAAATTTTTTTGACACCATCACTCTCTCTCTTTCTCTCTCTCTCTCTCTAAAAAGTAATCCTTTTCATGTTTACCAAAAAAATAATGTTTGTACGATATTATTTTCAATGTACTATTTCCTTATAATTATTATTATATCCTTACAATCTCCTTTTTAAATTGTGGCAACAAAACAAAAAAAAGTTTTACGTTTAATTTCTACTACCTTAATATATTTAATATTTATATAAATATATATACCTCAGGTATTACTTCCTCCTAGCAAAAAAAATACATACATACATGGTTAGTTGATTTTTAAAAAAATAATAAGAAATATCATTCCTTTAACACTTTAATAGGTTTGAAAAAAGGTAAATAAACTATATAATAATAATAATAACTACTACAATGATTCAGGCAGGATATTTATCTATCTATCTATCTATTTAAAATTATATTATTACAAAAGAATAATAATCATTGGGCAAAGTACAACTCGTGTGTATTGATAGTAGAAAGGAGGATTTGTATAGAAAAAGGTACATATATATACATTGGTAGTGTTGCAGTAGAAAAAAAATTAGGGCAGAGAAAGAAAGAAAGAAAATTACATTTTTAGCTAAACAATATAGTTTAATAGGCAATAATCATAATAGCAATCAAGGGTATTATTGATTTACATATATACCTACCTACCTACAATACATGTACATACATAGTACGGAATGTAAGCTTAATTATGTATAATGTGCAGTGTAGTTCAGCAGTTTAAAATTCTTGTGCTACTGACATTTTTTTAAAGGAAGGAATTCAGGCCAGGGCCATATAATATACCATGCATAAAAGAATGAGAAACTATTTATTTTCCAGGTTTAAACTTTCTGGAATTTGTTTTCTTTTTCTTTAAAAAAATTAACAAAAGGGTAGGATAAAAGAAAGAAAATAAAAATACCAAAGGAAAGTACAGCTTTTATTTTAAAATATACAACGTGTACGTATATGTACATATATATAAGCATAACTTGAAAAGGGGTATTGATAATGATGATGACAAACCTGTCTCAAACTTGACGACGACGACGATGATGATGAGATATGTGGTATGTGCAATCAGTAAATGAAATTTTTAATGTTTATAGGTTAGGAGTACTGTAGGGTTATTAATTATTATTGTTATAATATCTATGTAGGTTGTACATTTATATAAATATATAGATAGGTATACATGCGTGTCTCTTTATAGTCAGTGCAGTGGTATATGTGTGTTTTCATACAAAAGACCAGTTTTGAATATGTTCAGTAGCGTTTGTTGGGGAAATTATGAGAAAAAAAATGTTCCTTATAAAGCTGTTGTAAGTAGAGAGAAAGCTTTTTTTCGTCATTGTGTAGAAAATAAACTAGAAGCACATATATAGATATTGCCACAGTATATCTGTGTATATAGGTATAGTAGCGTGTATATGTGTGTCTGTGTATAAAATATGTAGTTAGTTGATTATTAAAAAAGGTGGTATAAAGTATAGTAGGTAAAAAAAGTTAGATATTTTTAGTTAGTATTTACATAGGTATATTTATATAATATTACACTATTTAAAATTTACATATAGGTAATAATAGTAGGTGGTAGAAGACTTTATTAGACTTTTTTTAGTTAGATTGATGAGTTAGAGTTTACTCTCAAGTTTTTTTTTTTAGATTTGTTGTGTTACTTGTAAACTTTTTTGATTATATTATTTAATTATTTAATAATTATTATTATTCTTATTATTATTATTATACTGTAATAATGAAAATATATATACATACGTCACTTCATATAAAAAAATCCAGAAAAAATATAATAATAATAATATTCATGTTTTTATCCTTGTAAATCCTTGTTCCTTTTTATGTTATATATTCATTTTAATTCCTTATAAATAAACATACCTTATTC
>JAHZMT010000599.1:0-19940 GCA_027743785.1 Sinhomidia bicolor | reverse complement strand
TTTCCTTTCACATTCTTTACATTACTTAATGTAATTTACATATTACATTTGATATTACAGTCTCGCTGTACCTTATTTCGTTACTTACAGTACTCTTCATTCATCCACCAAATGTGCATCCAGCCAGCCTAAATAATCTCTCTCTACAAAATAATGCTAGCATTTATTTGTGCAACGAATAACGAAGAAAAGGAACCAGTACGTACTCAACTGACTAGCTACATATTACTATTACATTGCCGAATTTATTATTATTTATATTCAAGCTCGTTAAAATAATTAAGCAACAGACTGAGCACAAAATCTACAATCCAACCAACAACATTTCAAGCGTATCTGATGAACAATAATTGTTACGTAAACTGATCCAACACGAGATACCTGTATTAATTATTATTAAACTGTGCAGAGTAAAATTGTAGGGCTACTACTACAAATAGCATTTCATCCTACAATTCATCATAGAATCTTCCAACAACAACAAGCTAAATGTCGTGCTAAGCAAGGGTGTCTACTAGTCTAAGAAAAAGAGATAGTTTCGTCATATCAGCCACCAGCAGATAAGCATAAATATGTGTATTCGTCATGGCACATGAATAATGATTGCAGTGCCGATAAGAGGAAAATCAAGTTTAATAGTTTATAACTATTTAGCGTAAAAGTATTATTGAGTAGCTTAGGTCACCTTGGTTACGACAGTACCATGTTATTGGTAGCGTTACCGGACGAGAAGTCGAATTCCAAACTGCAGAGAATTTAAAAGCCAATGATCACATTTTCTGTTTTGTGCACGCTTTCGAACTTAAGGCTAAGCTCCAGTAAATAAATAAATAGGCACGAAATGGTCCATCTACTTTATTTACGTTCCAAGAATACCTGAGGTGCTGCACATGTTCCAGCAGTAGTAGAAGTTAAATATAAATTAACCCTATTTGTTTAGCACTGCTTTCCTTACACACAAATAGTTAGGGTTTAATGACAATGCAGCTTGATATACACACACTGATTTTAGTCTTACGTACGTGTACAAGTTTAAAAAGTGATAACAACATAATTAATAACAAGTGACTTCCTGTCCATTTTGCAGGAGCTGAGCAGAGCGAGACCGATTTTCCGGGTGAGCAAGAAACACAAAAACAAGATAAGCTTTATCCAGTCTATTTAGGTACCTTAAATGCAATCAGCAACGTTTGTACAGAGTACAGATATAGACTCCAGCAACGGCAGGCAGCTACGCCAAATTATTATTGTGATTCGCATTCGTGCCAGCAACCGTTTGTGTCTGTCTGCACAAAGAAGACTGACGTAATATATTTACGAAATTCACGACTTCAAGAGGAAACTCGTAGTATAGTTATTATTTTTTATTTTGATAGAACTATGTTTTTAATTACTAAGGGGCACGCCAATTTTTACTTTTGAATTTTGGTATCTCTTTAGTTATTATAAGCATATATGTACAATCTTTAAAAAAATAATTAAAAAACAATAAAAAAAACTTTTGACTTTTCAAGACTTCTGGTTAACTTTTATTTTGTTTAAATGCTCATCATTCATAAAAGAAAAGTGGCAACAATTTGATAGTTTTCCTCACCATGACGTACATGTGAAGTAGTACTTGTTCGGCTCGTGCACGCAACTTCTCCAGAAGAACACAAAGATTTGGGAGGACAACGCGAGAAAATAAAAATGCATATATAATAATAATAATAATAATGATAATTGCCATGCTTGTCATCACCATCCTTCCATTTTTACCATAGTAATTGCCATTTTGACAGGTTCGCTAATTGTAACGGAAATTGCAAATAAAAATATACACTCTATTAGCAGCGTGGTGAGGCGAGTGCGCGATGAGTGACAAAATTTGGTTCCATGCCGCTGGGTTTCTTTGCACTGGCCACAGTACAGTTTACTTAAGTTGCGTTACTTCAACTCATCTTTGTAATCTGTCCAATATACATATATGCATATCATACGTGCAAAAAATATAATGTAAAACCTACAAATATTTTTTTA
Organism: Sinhomidia bicolor; assembly: GCA_027743785.1. Taxonomy (NCBI): domain Eukaryota; kingdom Metazoa; phylum Arthropoda; class Collembola; order Entomobryomorpha; family Entomobryidae; genus Sinhomidia; species Sinhomidia bicolor. The sequence continues at coordinate 17,921 of JAHZMT010000599.1, read as the reverse complement.
TACTTTGATAGGAGGAACACTGCAGACACGCTTCAATCCAACATAATTTTCCCCTATGGGCTATACGCAGCAGAAAGAAATGCTAGCCTTGTCTGTTCATTTTTAATTCTCATACAATCCACAAGCAACTCTTCCCAAATTTTTGTATGCTTCTTGGGTTATTATATCATGTGGAGTTGTGTAACTACAGCAGATCTTTGCGATGATGCTGAAGATGATGACGATAAAGAGTGATGACTGAGACTGATTAAATGATTTTTTTTCTTGAAGATTACATATTTGTAATGTAGGTATAAAATTAAGGAGAGAAGAGAAGTATATATTGTCTGCTGGAAATAATTGCATTGCGTTCATCCAGCCACTACCACCACCACCATCACGGCAAGCCAAATGGAATAATAATAATAATATTACAGAGATGACCAAGGTGATAAGTAGTCTAACAATATGTGTATTTGTTTCATTCATTTTTTTGTACAATTATTATGAGGTCAACAGTTTGAACTGGAGTGGCGTAATAGCTGTGTGCTGAGACTATTAAACGCGTGCACGAAAATACCAGGATATTCCTGCTCTTATATTTGACGATGATAACCACTTAGTTAGTGCTACTAAAAAATAAAACAGTACACGTTTCTAAAATTATTTTGTATTAAAAAACGACGTAAACTATGTACATGTTTCAGAAACACTATAATAGGCACCAGTGCGCAGCAAAAAAAATGTTTTAGAAATCCCCAAGTACTTTTCGAAGGAGGAGCAGAAGCTGTAAAACCTGTGTGCAGGGATTTTTAAGTACATAGTCAACTAAAAATAAAAGTTTTTATGTATTTTTGAACTAAATATCTCAGTTGCATGTCAGTCAAGTGTTTGGCTAGAAAATATTTTATGGGGGAATCATTTAAGTGAATTTTCAAATGTGTGTATGCTTACTGATGATGATGGAGAGACGGGAAATTTTTGAACCATTCTATTGTCTGTATGTACATTATGAAGGTCACAGTTGAGACTTTGCTTTTATTAATTTAACTAGGCTTTTATTTATGCACTTGTCTGGTAGCTGTTAATTGTACGGATCTCAGTGGACCATAACCAATAAAAGTGTTTTATTCTACTTTGCTGAGCACTAAAAATGGGATACGCCACATTTTCTATCTCCAGAATGAACTTACGTAGGTAAAGCATGCTTGATTGAACATTACGGGGATTTGACAAAATCCATGTAAAACTGGGGGTCCGAGGATACCACAGCATTCGCTGGCAGCTCGCAAGTCTGTCAAGTGAACAGAAGCTGTGGAAATTTGGCGAGGTCCTTAATTACTACAAAGAGAGCCACAACCTTATTTGATGCTGGCGCAGCTGGTCGTGGGAATTCTGCTGTAGTTTGAAACTCCACTGTTAAAAAATTCTTATATTCCTTCCAGTAGCAAGTTGATTGATAGAAAAAGGAACAGACTAAATCGTTATTCATTGTTATAATAGCTGTTAGATAATCAGAGAACTGCTAAATTTGCACTACCATGTAGACTTGACCGAGTCGCATGGCTGATTCTTATGAATATTCTGGTAATACATTTAACGTTTCCTCAATTTTTTCTCGAGTTTCGGTGTTACTCTCTATTTAACTGCTGGCCGCAAAAAAAAATAATTTTTAATAGCTGCAAATATAATTACAACATAAGTGTTGAGTACATACTGTGCTTCAAAAGTGAACACGGCTCTTTTTCTTGGCCGGTAATTAACTACATAATTAATATTATTTTATGAACAACTCAACAGCAGAAAGTAGTGCAGCAGCCGATCTAACTTACAACTTTCCGCAGAGTTTAGTAAATTTTTCTCAATGTACGGCACGTTCTCAGCGCTGCTGCTGCTGCCATTATAGCCATTTATTCCAGCCAACCTGTAGTAAACCACGTCACACGATATTGCCCTCTAAAAGATTAATGTGAGTACCTACCCATACGTATTAAATTACATAGATACATCATAAATGGTAGGTAAACCACTACTACTACTACTTACTATACCCCCAAATTCTCGAAAAAAAAATCCTGTTCTATAAAAAAAGCATCCTTGGTGAGTGTAATAACTGCGGCCGTTTTACTTTATTGATAAGAAGAAGAAGAAAAAAACACAAAATCTACTTTAGTTATTTTACCTTGTCGAATGCTTGGATGAGTGAGTTTCATAATCAAAATATTTTAATGAAAATTTGCAGACATTAAACAGACATAGCCAATGCCAAATTTTTATATCATTTTAATGAGAAAATATGCGCTCTGCTCCCTGTTGTTGTTAAGTAATCATCGTGATATTCTTCTTGAATTATTTGACCGTCAGCGTCACCAGCGTCGTCAACAGTCACAAAAGTGTACATGGTCATGTTCCAGAGTACATTTCTCATAAAGTTAAGATGACTTGACATGCAACCATTATTAAAAACGACTATATTGATGCTTTATGATTGGGGTTGACGCAGAAAAGTTTATTTACTAAGCACCAGGGCAACATTGTTGTTATTGCTTTCGAACAAGATCATTTCGATTACGCAAGCACAAGCGTCGGTAAAAACACTACAAATTGGAGAAGCCAACTTTTTAATAATTCTTCTTGCCAGCAAATTGTAAAGCCCTCATAAAAAAAGTCGGTATTACTCAACATCATCATCAGAAGGAGTGTAAAAAACGGTACGAAATGTACAAGACTCCAGCAAGGCTTTCCAAAAGACAACACTTGATTTTTCCTCATTTTGTACTACTGCACGCATGCTTTCAAATTTATCATTCAGTTCAAATGCTGTGTATCGTGAGGAAATTACATTACACCAATTATACAGGCAAACTGACTGACAATGAAGAAATTAAAAGGTTGATATGATTTTCCGTAGAGTGTGTAGTTCGCTAGAGGTGTAGAAATGCTAAAAACATTTAATCGCCGCAACCATTCAACCATTCCATGTGAATGCAGAGTTACGTCAGCACGTCACAGTAAAAATTATGCTCAAAAGATACAATAAATATAGGTATATATAATAATTATGGGAAGTTTTGGCACATTGATTTCATCACAAAAATAGTAAGCATTACAATTTGAGGTTCTTTTCTTGCAAGAATATCCGCAGAATATTATTATAAAAGCAAAGAACAAAGCAATATGCACAAACTTTTGCACACTTTAAAAAAATGAAATTGTAACCCAAATGGCCAACAGCCCAAAACCCACAAATTTATGAACCGTTTTTGCAACAGCGCATACAAAATTATGATCGCTGTGTGTAGACGTATGTAATGTGTAGTAGACTGGACAATAGATGTGTTGGTGGTATGTAGATAGATAGAAAGACACGATCTTAAATAAGCAACACTTTTTGGTAGTTTATGGAAAGGGCGTTTGTACATTCATTAGCGAATAAAAGATTCTGAAAAAAAAAATTCTATCACGCAAAAATTATAATTGATTTTTAACGACGATAAATACTGCACTGCACAGGTGATTTAGGATGATAAAATCATGCAGAATTATAAACTTTGTAGGAGCGTCAAAGAAAATAAATTTTTGTATAGATGAATTATTAAAGAGAGAGAGAGAGAAACGTTAAATACATTTTAAATAAAAATAAATGCTAAATCATATCGTCTCGTCGTGTTAAGGCGTGATTTTAACTTTTTTTTTGGTCATTTCATGGCTTACTAGAGTGACGTGACATTGCCAACAGGCGACAGCAGTGGATAATAGATAGGCTCTTAGAGCTATTTTATCCATACAGTTGATACATATGTATGACCATAATGACATTTGAACTATTCAGTTCCAAGATCAAGGTCTCATGAGGATGATGACGATGATGCTGATCATTCACCATAAATTAGGCACAACAAAAACAAAATATTTAATAATAATAATAATAATGGCAACCTGATGTGCATGCCTACGCCTACCCATCTCTTTTTTGCAAACATCATCGTCGAAAAATCCACTTTGTTCTTCAAATTATTTACAAGGAATTAAACATTAGGTTATTATTATTTTTTTAACAATGTACTTATACATCCGATGAACTTGTGAAGCTTCATTTTGTAAAGCTGTCCAACAAAGCGGGAGACTGTAGTAGTAGCGAGCCATTAATTTGTCTCATAAATATTATGGGAATGTCGACAAAGCTTCATAAATAAATATAACGGGAAGCGAAAAAAAAAGTACAAAGTCTTTACGCATGATCATACTTAAACTGTCAGATTTCAAGTAGAAGTAGAAAATCCGCACGTTGTGTAAATTTATCCTATTTTATGTTTATGTTTATTTCGCATGTCATCATCAATTTGCTGTCAGCAAACTACTGACAACAACAAGGTAGCAATTACTGCGATGATGATGGTGGTCTGGATAGGATCAAGATAGGGGGGAAACAGATAAGTGAAGCACAACCATGTACCTACTCAATTATCAGCCAAGCGATTGCATCAATCACTACAACAGCATAGGTTTTGTGCGATGATGGCGATTGGCGATGATAATTTGATGAGCTAGTCAGTAATTAAACATTTTCTGGTAACAAATTATTATTACGCTTGACTTTATACGCAAAAACAAGCAGAAAACTGCCGGTGGCGAGTACATTTTCTTGAAAGTTTTGTAATGACGACTAATAAAAAAATAAACACTAATACCATATATTATAAACATTAATTATTATGACTATTATACATACGCATAATATGTACCTATGTATACTGTATAATAATAATAAGCTTGTTTACAGTGCAAACCTTACACTTGGTTACAGACGACCAATAATGATTTGATTTTCGACATTATATTATGTAACATATATAAACAGCATGTTTGTGTGCGGGCGGGCATGGGCATACCCGATTGACAGTATGGCAATTATTTAGATATGAGTGGTATTAAAATGCTTACACGAACTAGCACAAACAAAAAACAAAAATTACTGCCATGTTTTTAATAGTTTTTACATGTATGTACGTACCTTCAGCATAATATCGCACAGACGACCTTCACTTCGAATCTGATCCATCACTGGAAATCCTTCCAAGGGCAAATCTTCTTGATGAAACTCCTCGCGCTCTGTTTCCTCCGTCATCATAAACTCATCCGAAGCTTCACTCTGGAAAACATTAAAGAAAACACAAGTAAGTGTCTTTCATTAAAACCAGCAAAATCTAGCCAGGGCACAGCAATTAATTTTTTTTACGAAACTATTTATACAACCAATATCACAACTAAGTCATTGCGTTGTTGCACACTCGGCAGCAGCGATATCATAAATGTTTCTGTTACTTTACTACACTGTACTATTATTATTATTAAGCTTTACTAAAACATTGTCCCACTTCTTCCTAATAAACCATTATGGACTTTTAGGTACTCACATTCAGTTCAGCAAGCAAAAAAAAATAAATCAAAGCAATTATTACGCATGACGGCCAAAAAAGCACTTTGTAAAACGGAGATTTATATTGAATCAATTCATTCTTCATGGAAGAGAAGGATTCTCCTTGATTTATTTTTTTTATTTCGCATAAACTAAGTAAGAATCAAGCCACGCATCACATTCACGTACACACACACGCATGCTGCTTAAGTGTGTGTGTGTGCGCCATTGTAACAATTTTATTTCAAGATCCAATCATTGTGTTGCGGCCATACTAAAAATCAAAAGCTTTGCACTCTTCCTTCTCCTCCATCCCTTTGTATATTTTTCCGCTTATCATGACGACGACGACAACAACAACAAGAGTGAATAAAGGAAACAAATTGCAAATACTACTACACCATGCATGGATGGATGATGATGATGAGATGACTGACACATCATGGATTTAAAATGACAATCAAGTAGTATTTAAAAATAATACTGTGCAGCAGCAGCTGTACGCGTTAGGAATGCAGATGACAAGCATTTTATTTCGGTTCCTCAAACAACATACATACATACATCCTCATGCCTTTCCTTACAAGTTTTGGCTGTAGGTATGCATGCGCATGCTTACTTCCATCCAAAACTTAGGTTGGTGTGCTGCAAAATTGTGACACCTGCAGTAACAGTGAACTTGACAAACAATTGCTGTAAATCTCGTTATTATTATTGTTGCTTTGCTGCTCTGCTTCAACATCTTATTTTTGCTAGTGGTAGTGGTCGTCGTCGTCGTGGCACACAAACTCTCGCCCACTTCCTTTGAAATGAGTACGTGCGTTACAATTTACAAAAAATAAATAAATAATAATGCATCGCCGCATCGTCCACCTATATTATATGAGTGACCTAGAGAGAAAAGCCAAGTCCATTAACTCGTTTTTTTCTACCTTTTTGACTTGACATCTAGTAAAGTACAAAAAAAAGGAATGAAAATTGCATTTCTGCAAACAATAAAAAGCCCACAATAATACAGTGTTAACAGCGAGCGAGAAAATGTGAATGGCATTATTTTTTTTATTATTAAAATTAGTCCTTTTTTAAAGCATTGGTCACCTTCCTAACCACGTGTTGTTCTAAATAGTATGTACCTGTGTATGTAATGCAAGCTTAAACGTTCAAGTTCGCAAAGCCACAAAATTGGTTAAAAAATTTACTGCTTGATAAACTTCGTCTGCTTATAAATATCAAGAAGTTATTATATAAGTTGTATGTAATGTAAGCTTAAACGTTCAAGTTCGCAAAGCCACAAAATTGGTTAAAAAATTTACTGCTTGATAAACTTCGTCTGCTTATAAATATCAAGAAGTTATTATATAAGGTAAACTACCTATGTATCAATTCTGTTTGATGATGATGATGATGATGATGATGCTGCCAAAAACCCTTTACTTTACTGTGTAAAGTTGTACAGAAAACGAGCATTGCGTAAAATAGTATAGCTGTGCTGAATACATAAAAATTATATGAATGCGCCATCATCATCATCATTATGATCGATCACCTTCGACCACCACCAAGTTAAATCCTATGCATCTTTGCTGATGCGCTATTGTATTTTGTGTAGCGTAAGTGGAATTACAGGAGCAGCGTTGCATCCTTCTTTGCGTTTAAAGATCAAGAACGATGATGATGACCGATGTTTAGATAAACTACATAACATGCGTTTAAGTACATGTACACAAGGGAGCCAACCCAAGTTAATGTGAACTAATTGCCAAATTGCACAGCTATATGCAACTTGCAAAAAAAAAAGTTGCAATAATTTTTTTAGTGTGTTGTTATTGTTGTTATCCTTATCTATTACGTTGCATCCTCTGTCTCTGTAGGCATTAGATTAGTATGTAGGTACATGCATAGCGTTGCGCTTGGCGTTCAACTGTTTAAATAAATTTTCTTTTGTGCGTATGCATCTGTTCGGCTGTACCCTTAGGATGTACTAAGAGCTCTCTTTTCAACGTTAACTGTTCAGTCAGTTATGTTACGTGCGTGCGTGCCTGCGCAGAAGAAAAGAAGAGATGTACTGTATTTCTCTGTAAATTGACCAATTTCTTTCAAAGAGCTGTTATAATATGAATGAGCTTTTAAGTTACCGCTGCTCTTGCTGCTGAACTGAACATTTGTTTTTTTACGGCAACTTCTTCTTTTTTTTCTTCATCTGCTTACATGACATGCCACTGACTGGATTGTGTAACCTGAGAAGGAACATTATATTAGGTAGGTACACATCTTTAATCGTACAACTTTTAATTACAGTGAGTTTTATCCTTCTTATCATCCGTTTAGTATATGCACACATCTATATTACTTGCTTAGTCGGTAACTTTGTAAAAAAAATTTTTTTTTCAGCAGACAAACAGCAATAATGGAATGTGCCATCTGTATTATTGAACTATTGAATAAGAATAACAAACTTTTTTTGTATGCATCGTACATAAAACCAAATCCAAGCGAAATGCAACCCAGAAAGGAGTTTCGTAAAAAAAAGGGAGTAGTACTTGTGGAGTTGTTTCAACTGCTTGTTATACAACTTACATTAGCATTTTTATTATAACATAACACACTGATGCTTATCATTATATATTCTTCAGCTTCTTTACTACTACTACTACTACTGCTTTGCTCGCTGATGATGAAGATAACATTATGCAATAATGTCTTGTCTTGTGCGCGGCATTTGCTCTGCAGCAGCAACTGCGTTTTTTGTATAATTGCGCTGATGAGGCTGATGATGATGATGATGATGATCATGCAGTTAAAATGATAACAAATATCCCCCTGCTTTTATTTTACATGTTGCGTGAAAAGTGCACCAAGAACAAACGTTAAAAAAAATTAGTGTTGATGCAAGAACAAGTAAGTGTGTACAGCAATTTTTGTGCTCGAATTTTATTGACAGAGCACACACGTACCACAGAGCACACCGCCACCAACGCCAAATGCCCCTTTTGCTTTAGCATTTTAAAAATCAAAAATTTATTCCTGCACTTGAATGACCAAAAAATGTTGTATGTATGTAGCTGTTGACTTTCAAGAGAATAATAATAACAAACATTTTGACAAATTTGGTCAATGATTTCGGAAATCGTCGTTGTGTTTGTTTAATTCGTAAAAAAGTTCATCTCCTCATGCATCAATAAAAAAGTAAAATTTCTCTGCAACGCGGCATTAACGAGACAATAGCTGCGTCTACAGAAAAAGAAAAAAAATGCTAAAGGGGTGGCGCCTGCAATCACATTTTTTACACGCGCCATCTTCTCTCTCTCTCTCTCTATTCCAAGCTGATATTCTAATTTCAACTAATTATTATTTTAATAAAGTTGTTTTACTGCCTTGGCTGCTCATTTGCCTTTTTCCTTCTTTGGAGATAGTTTTTTTTTGCCTTTTTATACTCCAACTCCACTACTGCTGCATCTAAATACGGCGCTGATTAGTCAAGTGGAATGGAACAACAACGAGGGATAAGGTATTATTACGAGATACTTATTATTATTATTTTACTTTTGAAGATGTGAAGAAATCTCTTGTGTTTCTTAACTGAACACTCTCAATCATATATAATATCGATCAACTGAGCTCAATATATATACATTCTCTTTACACTTGAGTTAAGAATTTTTTTATTAACTATAATCGGATTTAGTAGTAGCATTGTTAACTAACAATGACTTAGGCAATGACGATGAATACAAGCACGTACTATTAATTAAGCAATATAATAGATGCTGCTGCTGATGTGATTATTTTTAATGTTAACATTGCCAGTCAGACCAAAACCAGATGATGATGGGTGATTGACTACTGATTACTTTTATTACACAGCTAAACCATTCCAATTTCCTTTATTTCTATTTCATTTCCTGCAATAATCATCCATGAAAGACTCATAAAACAAGTGCAGTGAATATTATGTATTGTATATCCATTGAAAACAACAACAACAATATCCAATCAACGTCGTTTCGTTGCATTGAAATAACCTGATTTTATTTTCGACCTGTTGCTGCTGCTGCTGCTTGAAGGATGGATGCTGAATGTAATTCAATTTCAAGAAAAAAAATTTAAACGAGATTTTTGATCTCCCTTTTTACCAGGTAAATCTTTATATCCAGTTTTGTTTTGAGAAATGCATGAGTCATACAAAATTCGGGATGACTGCTACAGCTTTTGTCAACTTTTCAAAGTGCTTTTTTTGACCTGCACACCTGCTCATCATCTTGCTATCAAATCCTTGATATTTTTATTCACTATTAATTTGCGTCACAACCAATTTTATCGATTCCAATAAGTTCCTATACAATAAAGTCTGTTTAAAAATATCATCTACAAAAGAAAAAAATAATAATATGAGCTGATGAAGATAAAAATGAAGTAATAAAAATGTAAGGTCTATACACCATCATATCCAGCTGCTTTTATGTGTGTATCATGTGTAGCAACAACAAAAGACAAAAAATAAAAATTCTGCCTGGTTTTGCTGATTGCAAAAGGCAAGGTAGTTAGACTTGGACGAATTCCACTGTACTGGACTAGGAGTCGAATCAAGTGGGTTCATGGAGACTTATACAGCCGCACTAAATTATTTTTAATGAGCACAGCCAAAACACATCATCATCAGCCATCATGCATGGGTCTTGTTGATTCAGCGCTTTAATCAAAAAATAAAACTAGCTACAAAATGTAGTCCGCAACAGTACATACCCACAATGATTGAGAGAATATACCTTAATTTTTTATATAAACTCAAGCCAAAAAAAATCTCAGTCAAGCCACAAAAATGTTCATTATGCCAACGGCGTTTTTACCATGAACCATGAACCACATTGAAGAACAGAGTCGAGCGAGAGGAGGACAAATTATTGGAGACTTTGCAGCAGCAACACAAGCAGTGAAGCAGCAGAAATCAAAGAAGCATTGATGATGACTTGGTGGTAATAATAATGTGTTGTATCAAGTAGGCACCTGCTATGTACAAATAACGTATCTAATTATCCGTACTCTTATTTGTCCTTTGTTTCTCGTATGTATACACACATGCATGTATGTAGAAAGAGAGATGCATACCCATGTTAACTTACAAGATAAGAGTATAATGAACCACTGCGAGAAAAAATATTTTAAAAAAATACTTGCAGCAATACTCTACTTTCCCTTCTTCACATGAAGACTAGGTCAACGTGGTGCTATACAGAAGAACAGAATATTGTCAAGTCTTCGACTTCTTTTTTTCAACTGCCTTAAACTTCAACCAGCACTGCACCAAATTGAGTACTTGAGGCACAGCACACACGGGTAGTATTTTCAAATATCCTTTCAATTTACACGCAACTTGAGTGCAAGCTCATCATCATTTGTAGTAATGCAATTGTACATAGCAGCGTGTTCCCTGAGCTTCTACCTAAAAGTCTAGCTATATTTCTAGTTTTTAATAAAAAAAATCCTTTTGTGACAAGACGGCCAAAAACTCTCAGTTGGCTGGTACGTTGTACCCGTGTTGTTTCATTTAGCGAAATATAGTATTATTATTTATACTGGCGGAACCAGTTTCTTCGAAGAAACAGACTCTGCGAACAAAATTCAAGGAAAAACGAAAATAATGCCGAGTACTTGTACTACCTGACTGCAATTTTCACCCGAAATTTGATCTGAGTATTTAAAACCTTTTCTTAATGTATGTCTTGTTGTCCAATTATTTTGTATTTTTTTAAATTTTATATTTCTTCTCCATTATTGCTTCGTGCGTGTTTAAGCTAAATAATTGCCCTTGTCCCTGCAACAACTCACGAATTACGTGGTTGACAGAGCGAAAACACCAAAAAAAAGAATGCAAAATGCAGAGCAGCGTATGTGGTTGATCTTGACTGTACTGTACTGTACCCATCTTCGTAATCATCATCCTTTTTTGAAAAAATATTATTATTATTATTAGACAAAAAAATGAAAGTGTCATGGTGTGATAAAGCTAACCAGGTAAAAAAAGGTGGGCATTTCACCTGGGCGTTGATATTTTTTTCTTTAATTTTTAATTTTCTTTTTATAAAATCTCGGGACAGAGTAAATGACGCCCAAAAACCTAGCTAAAAACTTTATTTTGCACGGATTATTAAAAACACTTTCTAGAAACATGAACTATTGTTCTATGCAATAAAAAGTAGCTAATAATTCTCTTTTGCATAACGCTATTATAGGAAAGTCAAGATAATTTTCTACGCTATGCAGATCAAATCACATTCCACTGATGTTGTCATAGTCATAGTCATCATCAAGATGTTCAGTCCTTCTTTTTATCATTATCACAGTGCCCATCTTAATCTCTCGCAAAAAAATAAAATAATATTTCCATTGTATTTTGTTTGTATGCATTATTGCAATATATGCGTGCATGCTATGTGTATTCAGCATCAACCACCTCATCTATCTATCTAAAAATACCTACGTAATAATAATACTACGCACGGAGAGCAAACCAACACTGCACAGCAGAGTAGAATTTTTAGCAGTAGCAGTTAGTAGTAGTACCAACCACAACCAGTAGTTAAAAACTTAATTCCTCTGATCATCATCAAATCAAATTTAAAGCTTTTTAAAAGCTTACCGACATGATTTTGTTGGAAAATGTTTTTGTCACTGTTGGCTTCTCTTCTGCAGAGCAGTGCAGTCTAACAAACTACTACTACTTGTGCATAGCCTAAAAACAAGCTGTGCGTGTGATTGTTGATATAATGGAAGCGATAGTAATAATAATATAATAATAATAATAAGCTAGGTCGTCGACTGCTCCACTTATGCTGTGTGCTGTGCCTTTGTAACACTTATTTTTTTGCTGCTGCAACACTAACGCCAACAACAACAGCAGAACCGCGTCAAGAGGAGGCACGCAGAATTTTTGCAGCATACCATGTATAGCAGCACACATACATATGTACATACTGCCATCAAATAAATACAATCATCATGATTATCAGCATTGGCAATTTTACCATTCAGTCAGTCAGTCAGTCAGTCACTGTCTCACAGTGAATTTCTATTGTTGATGCTGCTGCTGCTGTTGCGAAGATGCAGAATAAAAGAAAGAGCAAAAAGCGCACAAGTCCTTTTTCTACAATGAGAGGGCTACAGCTAACAATATTACTACTACTACTACTGCTTTACTTGCACAAACGTGCAAGCATGCAAGCCACTTTTTCTTTTTAGTAGTAAATAATAATAATAATAATAATAATTGTCGCTGATTCATCCCTCTTCGACGACGCTACTTCTCTTTTGACATATCCGTAAGCACTGCAGAAGTAGTGGTGGTAATAGTCCTCTCAGCACATCGTTTTCATTTTTGTTTGTGTGTGTGAGAAAGTACTTTGCAAAAAAGGAATGAACGAAATGAGCATCTACAGTTTAGAAAACATTATTAATATTGTAAGGGTGTATGTAGGCTAGGTATGATAGATGAGAGTGAGATCGGTACATGTAGGTACGCGTTTGTGTTGTGTATGTACTTGTGTAAGATGATGATGAGAAGTGGACCGTCTCGAATGATTTTGAGTAGCCACTTATTTGCTCGCTTTTTTCAAGTCCCGTTAACCGCCACTACTACTGCAAAGTGCACATTTTTTTCAGAAGCAGGCAAGGTTTGGAATAAACAATCAGAGAGAGAGAGAGAGAGAGAGAGAGAGAGAGACTTGACAACTTTTACTGTCAGTAATTTTGGCAAAGTGTGTGCTTTTTCTATAGCAGCTAGCTGAACAACAAAGCATGTAGTATAGCTTGTGTGAGGACTACTAAGGATATAAAAGCATCTTTGCATTGTCGTCATCGTCATCATCATCATCAGCCATTTTATATGCCTGTGCAGAATTTGAAAGATAGTTAGAAAAAAATTGTCACGTATTTAGTCATCAGGGAACAGCGCAACTCTCACTAATCGTAAACGAGAGAATAGAACAACAACTGCTGCTACACTGCTTGTCATTTGGAAGACAAGGCCATGATGCAAAATGGCCTGGCCTGCTGACTGATATGTGAATTAGTAATTACAACGCACAGCAATAATAATGCAATCCCGACAATGATGCATGTAATAATGGAAACCTAACCTAACTAAATAACAGCAGCATCTACTACTACTACTACTGCATCAGTGTCTACATTGATTGCACGTGCAAATAAAAGTATTACATTAAATACATATACCAACCAGCTGCCTCTACACGGCAGCAGATACCTGCCTGCGCGTGCAGGCACTGTATGAAATATATATTTATTTATATAGATAAAAGCGTAGTAATAATGAATGACACTCAACAGGAATTGAATAGAAAAATGTAAAAGGAATTACCACAAGAAACAAGGTTTTTCTTGGTCTCCTTCTTTAAAAAAAATTATGAAATGGTTTGTGTACATTTGAAATTAAGCCTTTATTATTATTATTATTATTATTTTTGTTTCAAAAATAAAAGCCGTGTGACCATCACAAAAATCATGGTACATTGTTGTTGTTGTCATCATCATCAATCATTCTTAATCATTCATTATTACTATTTATTTATTTACGATGGAAGACATAATCACAAGGGACAATTTTACAAGCGCTCTTTTTGGAGGGGTGCAGGAAATAACCAACTGCTTCCCTTTTTCTCTCTCGCAAAGCATATTAGTGACTACTACTATTTTGCCTACCTACCCGTTATTTATAAAGACATCCCCATCCTTATCCGCAGATTATGGTAATGAATAAATATGATAATATGAATATGTGCCCATCACTTCATAAATCATCGTTCCTCCTCAACATTATCATCGCATAACATTACCATCTTTAATTTACAGCACTGTGCTACTAGTAGAATCCTGCTACTGACTGATATTAACGCTAGGGTTGTTGTTTGTTGTGTAAGAAGAAGGACTCGGTCGGTGCTATCATATCAGATATCTATGTATTATTATTACCATTAATACAATCAGCATTTCCAATTTCCAAACAGAAAATAAAAATGCAAACAGAGTTTGCTGTCATCACGAACTCAACAATAACCGTGGTAGCAGAGCAGCAAGTTTGCTACTCGCAAATAATTGTCAATTTAATTACCTATACATACATACATACATTGTGCGGGTCGATATCATTGTCATTTTTTTCCTCGTCCATATGCCAGAGCAAATTTCTCTACTATTTACATACTACTGACGACATCAAGCATATTTACCCCCCACCATTACCACCAAGCAACGAGCCAACCAACCCAGTAACAAATTTAGTAATCCTTTTAAAAGGCTTTTGAACTCTGTTGACTGTTATTGTTGACGATTATATGATGATGATGATATTGATAATGCTACTGAGGTGATATTCGTGCGGTGATGATGATGATGAAGGAGAAGATGATAATGATTACAGTACAGAGATAGCTTATATAAAGTAAACAGAGTAAAGTACACAGAGGCCAGAAGAGTAGAGATAGAGAGGATTTTGTAATACGCACGTATCAACAAAACAAACTGACTGACATTGTATATATTTATTCGTCGTTCGTTGTTCTTTTGTATCAAAATTCTATTAGAGAAATCAAGCAATGTAGTAGTAGGTAGGTAGGTAGGTATGCATGTTGTATGCACATATAAATACACACGGCGTCATCATCGTCATTTATTACATGAATGTCACGCAACATTTTGCATTTGTTTGGGTTTGCAATTTAAGTGTGCGCACTTGTGCTGCTGCTACTGCTGCCGTGTAACCATGAGAACGATGCGAGAAGGATAATCAGAGTAAATAATAATAATAATAATAATAAATGGTGTAACTGCATTTTCTACATTATATGGCATTATTCACCATCATCATTATTAAAAAGCTTTGCACTTGAACCATGCTGCTGTGTTGTTGTTTTGTTGATATTTTTTTGCAAAAGGTTTTTTGGGCGCATACACCACGCCACCAGCACAACAACAACAACAACCGTTCTCTCTCATGTCATGCGATGCGATACAGTTTACTCATTTGAAATCATGTCAGTTACCAACTGTAAGCAAGCTGTTGTTGGATTGGTCGTCATTGACCATCGTGCGACACACACACACACAACATTGTCAATTGTATCAAGCAGCAAGATGATGACGCCAAGTAAAATTCACAAGACAATTATCAATGAAAAAGCAGAGATATGTGAGTAATATTGTTACCTATGTCACACACACAACATTGTCAATTGTATCAAGCAGCAAGATGATGACGCCAAGTAAAATTCACAAGACAATTATCAATGAAAAAGCAGAGATATGTGAGTAATATTATTACCTATGTATAAAAACGTTGATGCGCACTTCTGCTACTGCCAGCAAAATTTTTACAAACATTCACCAAAATTTTTATTGAACTGCTCTTTTTTGTCTTTCTGTGCTGGTAAAGCTAACGTACATACAAGCAATCCAACAATGATTTGTAACCTTGCTAAGGCACTATCATCGTCATCATCATCGTGACTGCAGACATTAATGACGACCACAAAAAGAAGTTGTTGTTGTTGTTGTTCCCACAAGCAACCTTTTACCCTTTTGCAAGTAAACTTGTGTAGTAGATGAGATAGGTAAACTTGCAAATAGATAGTAAAAATAATAAGTATATTTATTTTCCCAATCTACACTTTTAATTTTTGTACGTACGTACGTAGACAGACATGCCCATCGAAACAATGGAGAGCTGCAACATGAGCACTCAAAAGTCTTTTACCCTTCTAAAGAATATCAGTGTGGAAAAAGAGCAGCAGCATCGTGACAATTGTGACCTCTACTTGAGCATACATACGCCATTCCAAAATGGCATTCATTTTTTCCATTCAAGTTTGCCGTTTTCTACGCGATATTATTTTGCTACTTCACAGCAGCAGCAGCAGCAGCGCGCAGGCTCGATTGATTAGTTTTTTATATTTTTTTGGCTTTTGTGGCCTGGCCTGGTCCGTTAGCCTATTTCAAGTGCAACTAGTTGGTACTCTGATAAATTTATGAATAGTCTTCTATCGATATAACGGTAGTCGTTTTTGGCACAGCGATGAATTTTGTAATACATCTATTTACTCTCTGGTAAATAATTTGCACACTTTACTTACTTGTTGATATTATTAATATTATATAATTATTATTATAATTTAAAAACCTGCTTATAATAATATAGCTTGTTTGTTAGCGTATTTGTATAATAGTTAAATATACGTTAGTCAAAGTGTACAAATTGAGCAATGAGTGATGATGATGGTTAAGCGAAAAACTATTAAAACTAACCTTGCGACTTGGTGACATTTTTGATGTTGAATTTGTGGGTTTTTAGTCCCACACAACAGCAGTTATAAAATGATAATAAAAAGGAAACAATCTTCTACACGAGAATATAATTTATCACTGCACCACCACTGCTTACGAGCTGCTACTGGTTTATTCCAAGCCTTTTTCAAGGCTAAGAACAATGAATGAGTTTCAAAAATAAAATCCGACGTTGAATTGAAGACACTTGGAGTTTTGGATTATTTATTTTACTGTTATGATGGCCCTACTAACTTTTCCTCACTATTGTCAACTCTGAGGAGACTTGTGCTGCTGCTGTTGCTACTTGACCAAACAGCAACAAAAGGAAATCGTCAGCGTTGCCTGCTAATCGCCATTCACCACCACCGCATATTCAAAACAAAACGCACATACTCACATCTCATCATCAAGATAATTACATAATCACCATGATTGTTCTTGTAATTAGTACACGTTCTTCTCGAGCCCTTTATAAGTACGGTAAAGTAGAGAAATTATTATTATTTTTTAACCGTAGCCACGCTCGTTCTTATTATGATGATTGTTGAGAGAACAATTGTTGACGTCAGCAAATAGCAAATATAACTCATCACCACTTAACAGTGCACAAGTATTTTTTTTCTAAAGGAAAAGCAATAAGCTGACTATTTGACAGTAGTGCATATAAGTAGATATTATGTCAGTTGAGACGCTTTAACAATTAGCACTTTGCTTACTTAATAATAATAATAATAATAATGCATTTTAAAATGTGCATGCACTAGCCTTCCTTCTTTACCATAAAAAATTTTCTAACCGCTTTCCACTCTTGTTTCCTTTGACGCTGGCACTTTCGAATGTCTGTAAAAATAGTGTGGTTCGTCTTGACAAATTATTGTCTTTTTTAAATAAAACTAAAGGAAGCTCGAAGAGGCACTACTACTGAAGTACTTGCGGGTACGAGCCAGGGAACATGAAAGTTTCAAACAACATCACTGACATTAAGAAAGGGCACCACCACACAGATATCATAACTGATGATGGTGATGTTCTGCGTTCCAATTCATTTACCAAGTGAACAAAACGAAAATAAACCGCACAAAGATCATTCTCCTCCACCAATTAAAGTGGCAAACACTTTACCACCACCACAACAACAGTAAATACAGTTTTTTTGAGAGTTGGGACGCTCATGAATTATTAATTGTTA
>JAHZMT010000598.1:0-11578 GCA_027743785.1 Sinhomidia bicolor | reverse complement strand
GGTTAAGTAGTCAGTGCGCCGAAATATGTAAAATTGAAAAAGTGCGTGTAGAAAAGCTAAAATCGAATTGTGGTCTCAAGTTAATTTGCCAAGTTATTATGACCACCATGCAGATACATGAATTTTAAAAAAGTGTTTTTGGTCGGCTTATTTTTCTAGTATGAGTATTTTATTTTATTATACAATTTGTGACCTTTAATATGAGCGTGACAGTAGAAAACCGGAAACAGTGCTTTCTTGTACAAGCCGACTGAAACATACTTAATAAAAATGACGATAAGGTGACCTTGTTTGCCACAAATACTCAAAATCAAATTGGATTTGAATTTATTGTTACATAAAAATCAGTTTGAGAATTATAAAACAATTGAATTTTGAGGATTTTGCAATTTGCAAAGGTGTGTGGTGTGGTTAAAAGTTTAATGTGAATTTTAAATGTGTGCAGAATCAGTAAGCAAAGCATGTACTACGCACATTAAAGTGGTTTATTGTGTTATATGTATATCTTGTAACTCAAAAAGGGATGATGATCATTATGTAATGATAAAAGTGACCACAGAGGAAATCAATTTTCTAATCCGGATCAAAGTATCTTTTACACTTGTTGTGGTCTAGCATCTTAATGTTACAGTAAACTCATAAATAGGAAGAAATGCGTAAAATGGGCTGACATTCTCCCTTCTGCTCTCCACGTGTAACAAAGTTTAACATTTTTATTTATAAGTGGTTAGAATAAATCTTCTCAAAATTTACATATAACGATTTAGTGTTGGTGTAAAAAATATCGTGTTAAACCGTCATCCATGACAAACCTATCCGTCAAATGCTTATACCCTCCTCCATATTATCGGAAGAATTTCTTCTTACTACCGCCGCCGACGCCGTCGTCGCTGATATCAACCGATGATAATGCTGGCTATAAAATGTCGACTAAAACGCATAAAGAAAACACGTATACGATGGAGGAAAGAGGAACTGCGGGTACTGCCACCAAAATCAGAACTGCGGGAACGTCAACAGTATTCTTATCTACATTATTAAAACGAACAAGACTGACCACCAGAACCACACCGTTACAATCAGAGTTACTCTCTATTCTAATTACCAAAGGATATTATTTTCACCAGCATACATTTGCTCAGATCTCATCAGCGTTATTACACTTATCATTAGCGTCACTCAGCAGCTTATCTAGAATTCAAAATTTAGTAACATTATTATTGTAAGTTAGGCTATTATAATCCAAAAAAACATGCCAACTTTAAAGTTTGTTATTGAATGAATTTAGTTTTACTTCTGAATGCGTTTTTTTGCATTGTTCTATAGATTAATTAGCTTACATATGCCCTCGTCCACGGACGCGCTGGGATTATACCAGCAATCGCAGTGTGAAACCCATGGGTGGAATGCGTTTCCTGTTTGGAAGTATCGGGCAAAACCCCGTTTCGTTCCACCATTGAGTAAGTTTTTTATCATAAGATTTTGTAACGAATATTGTATAATAATAGGTGTTCATTAACAAGTATTAAATGTATCGTCGTCTCTTAGACATGGATCGTAAAATGCAACGAGAATTTCTTGAGCTTTTTCGAGGCGGCGGCCGAAACAAGGATGGCAGTAGTTCAAGCGAAGAAGATTCATATGAGGATGACTTTCCTTTGGATGTCGAAGAGTTGCAGCGTATCGCTGACATGTGCCCAAAAGACGCCTTTTTCTATAGCTTATCACCAACCCACCTTGAAGCAACTTCAGCACTTGCAAGAATGTTTGTTGGTATGAAAATTATACATGTACCTATATATAAATTTTTTTACAACCGTGAGAACAATACCGTCACGAGATAAAATGATAATGTCATGTTATTGTTGGGGTAGATATCAATTTAATTAAGTGTGTATTATGTATAAATCAATTATATCAGCTCAACATTCACCAGCGGAAGTGCTGAAACTTGCCAAGGCGCTTCTACGCAGTCCTTACGTAAACCCCAAAGTATGGTATTACGCGATTATAGCAGCCTCTCAACAAAGACCAGATATGACAGGATTTAAGCTTGCTCATCCTATTGACGCCATTCCGGATTTTTTGGTCCCAGGACCACTGCTTTTTGAAGTGATGCACAAGTACAAAAGTGCTTTAAATAAAAGAAGTGGAGTTGCCGTGAATGGCACATTTGTAATGGTCAATCATCGGCAAAAGAGAGCATTTTCTTCTGGCTACAAGGTGATCAACAAGAGAAAAACAGGCAGGCGAAACGGGAAAAATGAGACGATTGCGGCAGATACATGGGGTAGAGTTGAGATTGGTCATCCGAGCCACACAACAACAAAGACAAGTGGAAGCAAAGTGGTTGAGGAGACGTTAGATAATAGTAATAACCGTTACAGTATTAAACGTCAGAATAAGTCATCAGCAGAAGACAGCAACAAGTTGCGTAGTCTGTTTTACTCGTTAGCAGTAGCGTCAAAACGTTCTAAAAGTAAAAGGAAAAAGATAAGCAAAAATATAAAGAAAGCGGATGTTGCTGCAGCGCTCATCGGAAATGTCACTGAGGTTAGGATAAGAATAATAGCAAAAGTTGCACTTTGTAAAGTGTACAATAATTATTATTATTGATAAAATGCAGCCAAATGATTAAGGCAAAGATTTTTATTAAATAATAATGAAATAATAATGGCGTATTTTTTCCTTGTTCCTCGTTTCAGTTTCAAGCAGATAGCGGCATGTGGAAACGTGCAAGAATTGATGCGGTATGAATAATGAAAACAGTTTCATATTTTTATTGTACGGTTAATTAAACTAACTAAGCTACTCTTGATTTTCGCTTGTTAATCAAGTTTCATTCTTCCATATTGGGTTTTATAAGACATTCTGGGTTAATTTTTGAGCAATTTTAAAAAAAATGGTGACTTGTTTTATTTTGGTAGTTTGATGACTGTATTGTTGTCGATGGCTCGATTGGCGTGCGCAATGGAATTGAGAATAAACTGTGGTACTTCAGAGAGGACATGATGGTCAATCAGCACCACTGGTATGCACCATTCTTATCTTAAAGACCCCATTTTACAACAAAATATATTTTGTGGTTAACAAATAAAATTATTCACAATTTTTTAAAAAATGTTCAAAAGTACATTTTTGCTTATGTGCTTTTCTTCAGGTACTGGCATCAGGAGTTTCCTTTAAATGCCACAAGGCACAGACCAAGAAGAGCTGAATTATTCTTTTACATGCATCGCAATCTTGTCGCAAGGTACGTTATAGCTTACATGCACAACTGCTTGGTTTATCCACATTTTTGTGATGAATAGATACATAAAGTACAAATTAGCTGTAGGTAATTCCTCTTTATCAAATCTGGTTTTACCAACTTGGTTGGATGATTGTTGTTGCCAATTGAAAAAAAATGCTTTGACTGCGTAATGACATCATCATCGCATCAGCAACATCAATCGGGAAAACGATGATTTTATGAGAAAAGGATGAGCTAGGTAGTATGTGTGTAGTTAGTTTGTGTTACGTGACATTTGCATGCAAAAGTAAAAAGTGTTGCTGTAGATTTGTGCAAAGGTGACCATTTAGTCGTATCACTTTATCAACATTTCTGTAATTATTAGCAATCACATCAGTTTTAACGCATTCATGAAAGTCAAGCAGTTAGTAGCACACAGCAGGATGACAAATGCTTTTTCTTGATAAAGGATTAAACGCAATGCGGTAGTTGTATAAAATGAAACGTGGTTTGCGTAATAATAATAATTAATGCGTACCGTAGGTATAATGCTGAGCGACTTTCCAATGGTCTTGGTATTGTGGCAATGTTTGACATTCGACCTGAGGCAGAAATTCGAACAGCCTATGACTCACAGTTGGCAGACGTTAACTCTGGAAAGTTTTGGACACCAAGACCGCACGGAGTTCGGTTTACAGACATTATTCACGAAGAGGATCCTGATTTTAGGAGGAATTTGTTTGTAGGACATTTTAACGAGCTCTATGGGAGACTGAAGAGATCCATAGATGTGGGACATTTACTTGTGGGGAAAATTAAAACATTGAAAATTCGCAATACAAAGGGAATCGAGCCACTGGGAAACACTGTGGAGGCTTCAGAGCTGTCTGTAAACCCCGTATTTTATGATGCAATGGGCTTTCATAATTTGGGGCATCAATATATTGGGCTCGCGACAGATCCCAAGTTTAAGGCTAAGCTTCCTACGGGTGTTATGGCGGATACACTGACGACAATGAGAGATCCAGAGTTTTATTCTTATCACACTGTCATTGATAATCTGTTTGATATGTATAAAAAAACTCTACCACCGTATCAACCGCACGGGGTAAGTTGAGAAGGATATGTATGTTTTGTCGAATGAAGACGTTTTTTGGAATTAATTGGTGGATAAGGTTAAGTGTGTAATACATTTTTAAATATGTAGGGTGAATATCCTCTAAGATGGGATGGAGTAGAAATTCTGGACGTTGAATTGATTTCTAAAAATGCTGGACACAGTAAAAATCAGTTGAGAACTTTTTGGTCAACTAGAAGGTACGAACTGGAACCCGGGGTGGACAAGAGCATTCACAAAGGTGACTTGGAAGTGGATGTTTGCGCAGTGCACTTGAACCATGAGCCTTTTGACTTCAAAATTACAGTTGTAGGTGTCTCCTTTATAAAGCTTATATTTAAATTCAACTTTAAATTTCACACAAGAATCCGGAGATAATATCATTAATCCAACCATTATTCGGTTATTTTAGACACTTGATCCTTGTGCCCATACAAAATCAAACAAAGGCTCTGTTAGAATATTTCTAGCGCCACGATATGATGAGCATGGTCATCGATATTCCTTGAGGGTTCAAAGAAGACTCATGATCCACATGGACACTTTTCCAGTTGACCGTAAGTAGACACGAGCAGCACAAAACTGATTTTACTGATTCATTTTTTTAATTTGGCACGCAATTTTTTAAATTTGAAAAGTACGTGTGGGAAGAAACGTCATTTACCGACGTTCATTTGATTCCAACGTGGTAACGCCTTGGTCAAAATCAATTAAGCAGTATGAAAATGCTCCAAAGCATCCCCACGCTGCCGACTTCTGCGGTTGTGGCTGGCCCACCCATTTGTACATTCCCAAGGGCTCTCCAGAAGGAACGCATTTTGACATTTTTGTAATGATCACAAATTATGATTATGATTACGTGGAAGAGGACCCCGACGACTTACCTATGCCTGAAACGTGCAATTCTCCGTACATGTATTGCGGAGTGAAAGGAAGGCAGTATCCTGACGCGAAACCGATGGGTTACCCTTTTGATCGCTTACCTTTTTCTGTGCCAATGAAATGCCCAAAAATTGGAGCGGGACCTGTTTGGTCGATGTTTCTTTGCAAGTTTTTGCAATTATTCTGGTATAGGTCAGTGGCCTCCCTCGAAGAATTTGTTAGCTATGCCCCGAATATGGCGTCGACTGTAGTGGAAATTACTCATTTAGACAAACTAGTGTGGTAAACGAGAGAATAGCAATATTAACATTAGGCAACTGCAATTTTAGTAAGCTAAAGGGGAATTTGTTTATACATATAATAATTTGTTATGACCTAGTCTAGTTTGATGGATGAACAATGCTCAATGCAAACTAACAATAACATAATAATAGGATGGTTTTAGTATTTAGTAAATTCGAAACGATGCTTAATGATACATATTTAATGCGTATATTTCTTTTAAAACATCGTCTTGTTTTAAGTTATTTTAGGACAGGGCTATTTATATACATACATGTAACTATTTTTGTTTATTGTTGTTACTTACTTGTACTATACTACATGTTGTTATTCTATTTCTTCCGTTTATGAATATAAAGCAACTTTCTTAACTAATTGTGCATTTTTCTATAAATGAACTTTTATTTTACATCAGGTCAAAGTTTTAATAACTATGTATTTCTTGGTTTTATTTATTCATTTTATACATCACAAGATGGAATAATTGAATACCTTAATATTAGACTGTGCAGTCAAGTAGAAAAACGACTTCCTAGTATATCGACACTCTGCTATATAAATGATTAATACCCATGGGGTATTACTAATAGTGATTATTAATTGACCTAAGATTTCTGCTGCTTCACAATTTCAACTACTTTTTGATTTATCAATGCCTCACACTGAGACATGGGTAAGAAATGAACTGAATTTTTGTTGAGAAGTACAGTCGTTCCATCTTCCAATTCGAATTCTCCGTAATCTTCTAAAACACGGATCTGTGGATGAAAAATTATCATGATCAAGTCGGTTTTAAAAGAAATGAAAAACGTAACAATATTGTATGAACTTACTTCAACCATTAATGTTTTCGGGGGCTTCAGATCCTGTGTTAAATCCAGTCCATGACTCTCTCCCAAGGAACCCATGTAATTGGCCAAAACTTTATTGTAGTTTGCAAAAAACTGTGCCTCTTGCTCTGTCATATTTGTTCGAGCAGTTTGGGGTATCACAGGCCCGTGTTCCCATCGCATGTCAATGATGATTTTCAACCGATTATATCTATTTGCAATTTGGTTAGTTACACGCATAGTTTATTAATTTGAATACAAAGCAACCCCGATGCTAAATAGCATAGTCTACGTATATTAATTACACTTACAAATACGCCAGAATGCACTGCTTGTTTCTTTCCAGAGCAGCATGACGAAGATGAAGAGCAGCAAGAAACTCTGGGTTTCCAGGAATGTTCAACGAGCTGAAAATTTATAACATCAAAACTCATTATCTCCATCTGTCAAAATCAATGGTTTAATTAGTAATACTTAAGTTCTTGCTTACACATCTCGCTGGTTCTGTTCGAAAAGGATTTGCATCTCGTCCAATGCCTGGCGCAACTCATTTTCCTTAAAAATAAATCAATTAAATAAATTCTAAATTTCTCTCTCTTGCCACGTAAGCTACAACTTGTTAACACCACCTATTTATACTTTTTCTTTTAAAACTAACTCTAGGTCACTCTAGGTAATAGTTACCTGAAAAGGTGGAAGCTTCCCTTTGTGCCGGTCCAATTCCTTAATGAGCTCCAACGCTATTTCAGCATACATCCCACTCATCTTTCAATTCCTCCGTCCGCCACACGGTCACCAATAATGACAAGTAATTGTCAACTTACAACTTAAAGATAATTAAACCAGCTGTACACATGTACCACTACCACTGCACATTTACTTAGTTAACAATATAAAACAAAAGTAATAAAATAGTACACGGATGACGGAACTGCAAAAAAATGATTTTAACTTGTACTGAATCAGTATTAATCACCATTCACCATAAAAAGCTCTTGTTGTTTATTTATTTTCGGCAGAGGTATACGAATATTAATGAATACAAAAAAACACAACACAAAGAGCTGATCAACATTTAGTATGAGAAAAAGTTTACCTCTCTCTCAGGTAATAATATCTTGGGGCGCCTTGATACAGTTTCGCACATTCTACTCTACTTTTTATATCTGTTGAACTGCATTACAGGTGTACGTACGTATGTATATACATACACCCGCCTTTGTTTTTTGTCAAGGAACGGTTTTCTTTTGTGATTGGTTTTCAAATAAACATTTGCACAAAGTTGAAACGACAAGAATTAAGGATTTTAAAAACTTTAATAACTACTACTAATATTTTTTACTGTTTATTTATTTGCTAAATGTCAGTCAGTGTTGATTTTGTGACGTAATTATTATACACGCACACTTACAAGCACAACACACTATTAATATTAAATATTTCCGGGCAATCTATCATATTCTCGGAATAACAGATTTCAGTTTCCTTTAGTTCCATCCATTCTTTCTTCACTTTCGGTGAAGCCTGTTCGTATAAATATATCCGATAATAAGTATTATGAAAGAAAATACGTTGAAAGGATTAAAGTTTTTGTTAAATTCATCACAATCATCACCATAAATTTTCCAGTCATGTGCAAGTATTTCAATTTGGACATTCGAAGCAAAGCAAAATGGAAAGCAACGTCTGATATTAGTGGCGATGCACGCGTGGTAAGATCTTGTGGGATACAAAAGACGAGCTTATCAATTAAGCAAAGGCTTTTTAATTCTGGAGGATAGATAAGACACACGTATAGATAAGATGTAAGATGAATCATGATTAGTATTACTCTATTAGCCGATATTATTAAGAATAATGGGGCGATAAAACACATGTAATCTATCAAAATAGGTTTACTTGCAAGTTTTCTCAAAGATGGAATACTGCCACGATCTGTTAACTGAATGGCTTCCCAATCTGCATTCTCTCTCAGGCACTTTGCCATTTCCTTGGATGTTCCAATTATCAAACCATCCCAGTCATCGCAAGTCATCAACTCTTGGGATCCTTTCACTGTCAAATATAATCGTTCCAGGTCTGTCATTGCACTGAATAAATATTGAAGACCTTTTATAAGTTGATCTCCAGCACGCAAAGTAATGTCCAAACTATTTAGATTCCCAAAAGAAAAATGAATCCGCTGCATTTTCTCTACGCTTAACGGCACCACATAATTCAAATCATCTTCGTGCAAGTCTCCATTGACCAACGAAATCGACAAAATTTGAACTGATGAGAAACTTGAATCAGACCAAGTTCTGAAGCTACAATCTGTCTGGTTTATGATTGAAAGCTGCCTTAATTTCGGCAACAATTTTTGTAGGCTTATGTCACACTGCTGTTGTTGTTGATCCCCGCCATCACCACCACCATTAATTTCCCAGCGACTGCTACTGATCTTCAACGTAACCAAATTTTCCATCATGGGAAAGTTAAGTTTAATATGCATTTGATTTGCTTGCACAGGTTGAGTTTTTAACAAAAATACTCTTGG
This sequence comes from Sinhomidia bicolor, assembly GCA_027743785.1. Lineage (NCBI taxonomy): Eukaryota > Metazoa > Arthropoda > Collembola > Entomobryomorpha > Entomobryidae > Sinhomidia > Sinhomidia bicolor. Next base: position 2,699 of record JAHZMT010000598.1, on the reverse strand, counting down.
TTTGTGGTAAGAACCGCTCAACTCTAAAAACTTTAAAGAAGTTCGGATGTTCTGGAAAATTTTGTTCATAAGCTTACTGGCATACAAACATTCCAATTGAGTACTTGACAGACCTTCCGATAAGGTTAAATGGGTCAAATGAGACAACTTATTTTTTATCAGAAACTTCCACTCGGTGACAATTGGCATTGGAAACTTGACAACTACATTAGTAGTTTTTCCTGGCAAAATCAATGTTTCGAACCCAAGCGGAAGGTTTGCCTTTGCAGAGCTTGGTGAGGATTCAATGTGTAAAGAATTTAAGTGTGCAGAAGCGGTTAAAATTGATTGAATCAAATAAATTGTTGTGCTTGTTGAGACACTCATAAATCCATGCGGTGACCAATCCAAGATTTTATCGTTGGAAAAGTGAACACAGACTCTGTCAAGATTGGGAAGGGAAAATGGCGCAAAGTTAAATGTCATTGATGGATTAGTGGGGAAAGAGAGACAAAGAGAAATCAGTGACGATCCACACGAGGTCAAACACTTTTGTAGACTATTGTAATTTTCTTGACGAAAATAATCAGGATGGACATGGAGGCTGAAAGGTGGCGGTATCTTACCACCGTATGTGTCATTGTCAATGTAGGACTTCATTTGATTGACAAACTGATCTAATAACTTGCTGCCATTTTGTTTAACGTATTCGCTTCCTGCAAGGGAGTTCTCCTTGGTCAGTCATTGTCAATGTAGGACTTCATTTGATTGACAAACTGATCTAATAACTTGCTGCCATTTTGTTTAACGTATTCGCTTCCTGCAAGGGAGTTCTCCTTGGTTAGTGCCAGTTTAAATAAAGGTTCTTTTAAATTAAAAAAGTAAGTGGAAACAGCATCTAGCCAGCTTCTTTGAACTAGGCGAAGCATGGCGGCTCTTGTTCTGGAAATTTTTCGGGTTTTGTTGTCAAATATAGCAAATGAAATAATCAGTTGCAGTCTTCTTTGAACGAGGCGAAGCATGGCGGCTCTTGTTCTGGAAATTTTTCGGGTTTTGTTGTCAAATATAGCAAATGAAATAATCAGTTGCAGTACCTAAATAGAGAAATAAGAAATATAAATAGAGTATACTATACCACCTAATCTTGTATTAATATTGTATAAATATTCGTTATGTATAGTTGACATTTATTTCTGCTGTGTTCAATAATTACCGACCGATTTTTTATCGAGAATATGCTGTTGTACTTCTTGTTCCCGAAAATTTAGTCCCATTTTGAAAAGATCTTTAAAATTATTGCTTACTCTACAGCTTTTTCTCCAACTTTAAACTGTTTATTGTCAAAAATGTTTTTTCTCAACCCTGAAAACTATTTCGTCTAAAACCTAGAACGAAGAATTCGAAGCTAATAAAATAAATTCGTGGTATACAGTTGTTGATTCTAGGAGAAATTAATAATTTTTTAACTAGTTGTTACAAATAACAAGATTTTTGTCATCAGTTGACATTAGCGATTTAAAACAATTTGCATACTTTGTTCTTTTTAGCGTAAATTGCATTTAAAACTTAAAATGCTCGTCTTGTCTTCACTCGGAATTGGCTGCCAATAATGTCAATTGTTAAAACGCGACTAGTCGGTAGTCTTTAGTCTTTGTTCAGCCACTGCGACTACTGCTTGCTAAGCGGGAAGTCCATACCATGCTTCATGAAAGAGCATTTTGTGATATCACATATCACATTTCACATCTGGGCAGGGACAGACACTGACTATATGGGGCTGGAATGGAATGGAATGGAATGGAATTTCCATTTCCGAAATGGGAAAGACAATCCATTACAATAAATTTTGTCCATCAGAAAAAGATTGTTGTTATCAAATATCATTTAACCACTGTTACTGTTAAACCACAAAATGATTACAGAGAATAAGCGGTCAAACGGTATAATTTTTAAAAGAAACAAAGTGCAAACTTTACCACTAGTTAAATCTCCACTTTTGAATGCAACAAAGAAACCCAAGCCGGCTTATAAAAATGCAGACCGTGCAACATACTTGCGCGACTCAGTCACTGGCGAGAAATACTATCAGTGCCCACTTTGCCCTAAGCGTCTTAAAGGTCATTTGACCATCCATCTTCGAACTCATAACGGTCATAAACCTTGGCAGTGTTCACATTGCAACAAAAGATTCTCCCAAAAATGTAATCTGCAAACTCACATTAAATCAGTGCACGAAGCTGGACAGCGGTTTAAATGTGAGTTGTGTACCAAGTCGTTTGACTACAAAAAGAATCTTGAACGACATGTGAGTAGTCATCTACACGAAAAACCGTATAAGTGTTGCCACTGTCCCCGAAGATTTACTGCAGTGGATTGGCTGTGCAAACACCAAAGGGAACATACCGGTGAAAAACCTTACGACTGTGTCTTTTGTCCACAGGTCAGATTTGCTCAGTACACCACTATGATAAACCATCTAAGAAAACATATAGAGGAGCGCCCTTACATTTGCAAGTTTTGCGGTAAAAGTTATTATGCAAGTGGTTCCCTGAGTGTTCACATTAGAAGATTTCATTCCTGGGACCCTGAAACATGTTTATTTTGTGAGAAAGTATTTTCAAATAAGTTCAAACTATTCTACCACCTGCAACATACACACATTGGTGAAGGATCCCAATTCTACAGTGTTAAACGTTCCCCTGTCGCAATAAAAGAAAAAG